>JASDQU010109483.1:166250-188190 GCA_032191745.1 Picea mariana
GAGTTGGTGCTTCTTTCTAGTTGGTGCTAGAGAAACCAGGGAGTTGGTGCTTCCTTCTAGTTGGTGCTAGAGAAACCAGGGAGTTGGTGCTTCCTTCTAGTTGGTGCTAGAGAAACCAGGGAGTTGGTGCTTCCTTCTAGTGGGTGCTAGAGAAAACAGAGAGTTGGTGCTCTCATCAAGTAGCAGCTTGCAAAACAGAGGTTGTAGCCTCATTATGAGTTGGTGCTCATATGTATGAATATGTAAAGAATGTAAATATTACTTATCATATAAAGAAAAAGAGGTTTTTACCCTTTATGGGTTTCCTCAGGAAATATCTGTCTCTATGTATCACATGTGTGTGACTGATGCTGAATATGCTATTGCTTACTTCCCTGCACTATTGTGATTGTCCCTCAATGTTTCTACAAAGAATTTAAAAGAAGCATAATTTTTTAAGCACAATAACAACTAATTCACCCCCCCCCCTCTCAGTTGTCCAACAGGTTTCCCCAGTTTGGGTTTCCAGGGTAACATCTGTGTGTGTGTGTGTGTGGCATTGTATCTTTTATTCTTTTATTAAGAATCTATTTGTAGTAATTTATTGTACAAGGTTAAAATCTACATTAATTTACTTTATGTGAGATGAATTGTATTAGATGACTTGAATTTCTAATTATAGTTTCATAAATTTATTTGGTGCTTAAAATTATGTATTAGAATGTGTGTATGATAAATTTGGTGCACCGATATATGGTTTTGGAAATTCAAGTTACAACACTAGGGATATATGGGCTAAAAATCAATTTATTGGAGGAATTACAATTTGCACGTCAAGTATTTTGCAAAGTTCCTTTATGAGAATAACCAAGGAAGTTGCAGTGACAAACCACATGTTGATAAAAGTCTATGAAGAAAATGTATGAGGCCATAATTGAAAATTTCATGATTTGAATGCCTAATTGGCATCTTATGGTAGATCATACGATTTAAAGTGAAGAGTTGTAGGATATAATTATGGATTACAGAGTTCGTCTTTATTAAATAATTGGGTGTGTGTGTGTGTGTGTGTGTGTGTGTGTGTGTGTGTGTGTGTGTGTGTGAATTTTAATAGTGACACACATTTAAAAATTTGAGCAATGGAATAAAAAATGTCTCAAATGATGTTGAATTGCCACCTGGAATGTGAAAGAATTAAATGAAGGACAAAATAGGAAGCCCATGGTAGAAGCATGGAAAGTGTGAAGGAATGACAAGCTTATAAATCCTAACGATAGAATATTCAAATTTTCCACATTTTGCATTGGAAGAGTAGAATATTTGAAATTTTTGCATTCTGCATTGGAAAGGTAGAAAGCAGAAGACATCAAGTTTTCAAATTCTGCATCAAGAAGTTGATGTGAATATGTAGAATGTGGAAAGAAGAGGGAATAAGGTGGAGGTGTGTAGTGTAGTGGTGCAAAAATATTCCCACATTCTACATTGCATTCAAAATGTGACAACGCAACAATGTGGCAATATGAAATTGGAGAGACAAAATAATACTTCCCCATTCTATAATGCAAGGGGAAGGGACAATGCATATAATATGATAAGGAAATGACATGGAAATATATGAGGGTGGCATGGCCAGATGAGAAGCTTCAATGGAGGATCTAATGGCACATCAACATGACATGTGTCATGCAACATTAGGAAAATAAAGTTCAAAAATAGTTTGGTCAAATTACCCAGTGTAAACAGGTTGAAGAAATAATAAATCTTTTTGTTGTATAGTTGTTCATATGTTGGGATGGTTTGGGCATAAATGAACATGTTGACTAGTTGTGATGAGGGATGGCAAGGGAAATTAGTAGGATGTTGTTTGAATAACTAGAATAATAATATAGAGTTTAAATGGTTTAGGGATCTTACATTTGTGGTTTCCTAGGGAATTTGGATAGCTAGAAATGCATAATCATTCCAAGACAAGATGGTGCCATCCTTCCAATGTGATTCTCAAATCAGAACAATATACAATAATATAGAAGTCACTGGAAAGAGTGTAAATATAAGGATATTGGAACATCCACCAATAAAGAAGAAAGGTGCCCTGGGATTCTTTATTGGAGATAGCGAAGGAAAATTAGAGGTATGTGGAGTAGGGGTATTTTTTCTATCTGAGACACATTATTTTCTCTTTAAAGTTGGTTTAGGGAGAGTATTTAATAATTATGAAAGTTGTTGGCTCTAAAACTATTGATACACTTAACCATTGAAAAAGGGGTCATATATGTACATGTGTTTCAAGATTCTACCGTGGTACTCAATTGGATGTTAGGTATGTACAAGATGGGAAATACGATTCTACTTCTGATTCTAGAGTAGTTGTAGTGAGTGGAGACAATTTTTACAAAGATATTCTACCATAATGTGCATAGAGATCTCAACCCAAAGATAACATTATTGTCTAAAGTAGGATTGTCGATGAAAAACAATGTAGAGTGGTTAAGAGAGATTAAGGATGGCAAAGGTCAGCTAGGTCTTACAATGGAATAAGAGTGAGGGAAATATTTTAATGAATATAAATATATTCAAAGTTTCATTTACTTTGTGTTAATTTATCTTTATTGTATATTTTGGACTTAACATGTAGAATCCTACCTTAGGTTAAGACAATGGTAGTTCCTTAATAAAGAATAGTTGTAAGCCTTATAACTATGGCAAGGTAGATAGGAAGGGATATTTTGAGGCCTTATGGACAATATGTTTATTTTTGAAATGTTGGAGAAAGCATTTTCAAAATGCGCATTTTTCATATCCACTGAAAGGTTATGACTTTTTTTTCTCTAAGGAAAAAGAATAGACAAGGTTTACTATGCTTCAAAAAAACCTTCCAAATGGGCCCAAAACAACTTCCAAAAACTAAGTTGTCATAAAATACAGTAACTAAATAACTAAAGATACTTTAAGGTATTCAAATTTAATCACAAAGCTACTTATTTCCACTATGAATTGAAGACACTAAAATAGTAAAGTGTTGTGAATATAATGTGCACAACATAAAAAATATTTGTGTATGATCTCAATGGTTCCCATAATAGCTTGCAAGGCACATATAGGATCAATTTATGTAACAATGATATTAGTTCCAACAACCTCTAGGGTTGTAGCACAACCCTCTCCAACATCTCCATATCCACACACCACAACAACCTTACTAGTGATCATTAAATATAAAGTTCTCATTAGTTCATTAGGGAGAGAGTGTCTACATCCATATACGTTATCAAATTGTAAGAGAATAGAACAAATACACAATCAAATTCCAAATAATCCAGAACTCAAATAGAACAAAACAATAAAAAAAACACTTTACATCCCCAGGTCTAATTCAAAATGCTTCAAAGCCCACATCACAAACTTCTGAATTGTAACATCCCCATTATAATCCCCATTTTAGTTAATTCTTATGCGGATGTAATATATGGCTACAACCAAGCAATGTAATATGAAAATGGTATATCTATGTTTTAATAATAAAATGTGATGTCAGTTGCTAAGGGGACATGGACAAGAGATGGGAAATGAATTAATGCACAAGAGGGGAAAGTGTCTAGGATAATGGCCAAGAGGGATCCAAGGGGGAAATACCCATGTATATTAGTTCAACCCATTTTCCTAAAATTGCCATTTGTATATGAACCTTCCATTTTCTGATTGAGTGTTCCCAAAGCCAATCATTGAATACATGTAAGAGAGTGGGTGTCAGTGGTCACATCCCAGAGTTATTGGGCACATGGGGGTTGAATACAATAAACTTGGGGAAGAGTGTGAGTCAAGAAAGGAAATCCAGAGGGAGGAAATTCGTATGGGTTGGGATAGAAGTTCGGAGACATGAAGTTTTTTTGCATGAGGAAAAGGAGAGAGCAAGAAAGAGAGCTTGAAGCTAGTGCAACCATGGAGGGAGAATTCTAGAACAAGTTGGAATGTATTTGGATCAATTTGGAGTTGAATATTGAAGATCATGGTTGTTAGTCCTAAAGAGTGAACTCCATAGTAAGTCTCAGTATAACAACAAGTGTGTGTTGTTGATTTCCTGGTAGTTTTCCTAGAAGCAAGCTCCCTCGAGTTACCAACTGAGAGATTCCTAGCTACATGTTCCATAAATACCCTGATAAATGAATGACACGTTCATTGGGTTAATCCTGATAAATAGATGGCACATCCCTTGGGTTATTCCTGATAAAAAAAATGGTGCATTCCTTGGGTTGGGCAGGTTAGTAGGAAGAGAGATGGTAGAAAAATCGAGATAGATGTAAGAGAATATTAGTTGGGTTATGAGTTTTATGAGTTGTGAGTGGACTATGAGAGACCACCCTATTTTTTGGATTACTAGCCTGAGCTCATGGGTGATTGGATGTTGAGTCTTAGAAAAATCAGTCTATGGTTGGGTGGAATGTCTATCCCAAGTAGCTGGTTGCACAATTCTTGTTTAAAGATAAGTGCTTTATCTTGATGTTTAGTTATTTACATGTGTTATTGTTGTGCATGAACTCTGCGTAAATGAGAATTAGTTATATGTTGTTGTAATGAGTTGTTTAGTTTCATTTCATGTTGATTATTAGCATTCTTTAGATGCATTTTTTTATGGTTATAGAAAATGGCTAAATATGTTTTAAATTTGTAGTTGTAAGCTACAAAAAATAAACTAATAGTAAAAGAATTACTTTAGTTAGAAGAAATTTCGTTTTGATCTGTTTTATGCACCATAATGTCCCTCAGTTGGGCTGGGGGAATTTTACTAGATGCTATCAGAGCTATAATTGGGATATTTTTTAGTGGTGTGGCCCAGACTAGGTGGTAGGGAATGTTACAAAGTGGTATCAGAGCCCGGTTTTCAACACTGAGCCTAGATGGGCCGAGTTAGCAGAATGATGAAGTGGAAATTCATTGAGAATTAATTTTGGATTATGTCTACAACTTGTTTTATTAAATTACTGCAGTAAAATTGAGATAAATTTCATGGGTAATGTGAAGAATTGAGCCTCCTTGGAAAATTTCAAACATAAGAAAAATTGGAAAAATTTGGGTATGTTTTTGTATGATGACATCAACATTACATGGAGGCCATGTGTCAGATGACGTGGTATAATAAATATGTGTACTCCCATGGTGGCATGTACATGTTGGATGGGATGATGGTTGAAAGTGATGTGGATCCATGTGGCAGACCAACTGTCAGTCCATCGAAACCACAATAAGAAGTGGATAATCAACTAAGTCCCAAGATGTCATGGAGGTGGTGAACACAATGGAGAATCGGGGTTATGTGAAGAAGTGAGGTAGTCCTATAGAGACAAGGACCTAAGAAAAATCTTGAAAATAAGCTAAGTACCAAGAGTGGATCGATCATATGGGATCAAAAATATAAGAGTCAGGAAAGTGTTGTAGACCTGCTACCCGTAGTGAGATATGAGAGAATGACTAAGTATGGAGAATTGATAGGGTGGCTAGGAGGTCATCATGTGTCACATATCATATGAATAGAGAGTGAGGGATATGACGACTCACGATGTACCATATATCTGCGGAGAAAATAATGGAAAATAATATAAGTATAAGTGCAAAGTGAGTGTGGCAAAAATAGAGGGTGAAAATTGGAGAACGTGAAAGCCCAGAAATGAAGAAGAGATATTAATTAGATTCAAGATGTTGACAGGCTAGAATGACTCATTCAATTAGATGAGGGAAAATGCCCAATGGCAAGTCCCAATCATACCTACTCTCATTTGGAGTAGTGTTTCCCACAAGTTTATGGGCCTCGTTGTTGCTCAGAATTAAAAGAATAAAAAGGAGGAAAGACAATGAGTTTCCCCCAAAGAGATATAAATAATTATAATACTAAACTAACTGATCCAATCTAACTAATTCTAACCTATCCCGAGAGAAAAACTTATCAAATGAGTACAAAGAAAAATAACCATCATAACCATAAATAATTCATATATTCTAATGGTAAATGAAATCAATACTGCTACAGATGCATAGACAAATAGTTATACAATACATTTATAACATCATTTTTGTACCCATGAAGAAACATGTGACGACCTCAGTAAACAACACAAAGTGCAAAAAAAATTCATACAAGAGAATCATATCTACTCAAGCAAAAAATAAATGCATCAAGAGTAGTCTCTACTGCATCCATCAAAGCCCCAAATTTCTAAAATGCCTCCTGCTCTTTATTCCTCAGAAGTAATAGTACCATCCTTTGTTACAAAGGGAAAAATTCCATTATACATTCAACTAGATCCCTTTTATAGAACAAGGGAGAGACTCTTCAATTCTCATGATCATTCATTTTGTTTTTCCCTAATGTTGTCTTTTTTACATTACGTTTTTCTCTGGAATTTCAAAAATGTACATGTAGGAGTTACAAATGGGAGCTTAAGAGACTCTCAATTGGTTACATTCTCCCTATGACCATTTATCAATGATATCTATTCAAATTTATTATCCACTCTACCTGTTGGGTTGTTTTCTGAATTTCTTGTGTTGTTCTAGGCATTTTTGGCTCTGATACGTTGGAAAATATCATTTTGTATTGTTCTTCTATGTCTCAGATTTCCGTTTATCTATTGTTGGCTCAATTTCGTTGTCAGTAGCTCAAGATAATATTGTTTGAAGTCTGCATGTCTGGTTCTTCATTTGAATTTGGGTTATGTATGTATTTTTCATTTTCGAGCAATTTACACTCTCAATATTCCTTTTCTATGCCAACTTTTTCTTCTCTTCTCCATATTTCTATTGAGTTATCCTGGGATTGATTTCGTTACTCATAGCCCCATATATGACTTCTTGAATTTGGTATGGTCATTTTCCCCCCAAATCTGTGGTTGTCGGTTTTCTATATTTTCTTATGTCTTATATCAGTTTTTCAACCTATAGAAACATACCATTATGTTCCTTCATCATGTACCTTTCCAATGAGGTATCACGAGCCTCATTCTGAAATTTTTAGCAAGGGATATGGTTTTTTAAAATTTCTCACTCAACAATGATTGACCAAGCTTGTGGGTTAATCTAGACCATTAAATCTTGAACCTGTAAAAGAGAAATCCCACCAGATCAAGGGTTTTGGTCAATTTTCCATCGGACCTCAAAAATGGTAGAGTGTGATTTTAGAGCTTCACATCTGAGTCTTCCTATCTCCTTTTCAATTTCCATCCCGATGTATTAACTCCGAGAGAAAGATCTACCCATTCAATATATCTGGATGAATCTACATCGTCCATTGGGGAAGCTATTTCATAGTATTATCTAATGTGATAGTGAAAAGTGATCAAAGAATATTCTTCGATTTGATTTTTGTGCCGAAGGTGAAAGACAAAAAAAAGGGGTGATGACGCGCATTCAGAGTTGATTATTCAGCATCTAGAAAAATTATGAAGCTTCATGGTATTGACAAGAGGTATCAAGGAATATTATGTCATAGCTCTATTTTTCACACGAAATGTCTTGATCATCATTTCGGTGACAATCAACGATCACGATTAAAATTCATTCAAAGTATGAATGAGATCGCTCAGAGTGTTAACTCCGATCATCCAAAGTTATAACCAGAATACTGTTGCAAGAAAGAGATCTAACCATTCATTCAGGGAAAATATCGACGGCATGGGAGAGTTTCTCTTTGGCAATCTGCTTGAGTTTTAATCTTGTGAAACTTTGAAAAGTAATAGGCTCACGGTTTCGATGTTGGTTGCTTAGAAGGAAAAGGGGGCTTAGCATCAAAAGAGCATGCGTAATTCACTAAAGAATTCAGTTGTGAACAACATTGTTGTAAAGACCCCTTTCGTTACGACTACAAGTGAACCATAAATGCAATTTTTTTTTCTTAAATAGGATGACAACAACGATTACATATAAACAACACATCTGATGATGAGCACCATGCCTACAGAATAGGCAACAGACAACTATGACTCCACGCACTGGCACAAAGGCAACTGGGTGAAACATGCATAAAACAACAAGGAGAAACAACTACCCACCCGACACAAACATGACCACACCTACAAGCTAAGGGATAACATCCCCATCCCGACACATCAACCTTGATGACCAATGACTAGAACCTCAAAGCGCGTGAAGCAAACACATGAAGGCATTACAACTCAAGTGCTACAACAACTTACAATGATAAGAAACACTCACATGGGAGCATGGACTTTGGCCACGATATCAGTCGCCTCTATCCAAAAGGGCACGCAATGATCCCCTCATCAAGAATCATGTCGTCACAAGGCAATAGGCGTGACTGTAACCATGGCATAACAACATATCTATACCAATCACCCACAAAAGAAATCAACATGCTAGGAGACCAAATTTACTGTCAACACATGATGACTAACCCCAGGCACCTAATCGACAAGTCAATAAGACTCAAGGGAAACTGACGACTAAGACATTCATACAACACATTAAATTTTTTGTGCAACCATTTCTATTGCAAAAACACCTCAATCGGTACACATTAAAATAATTACTATCAACATTTAGCTCATTGTAACTATTTTGCAATGCCCAAATCAGAAAATCATTTTCCTAAGGAGGAATTTTGTTATCCTTTAACCTGAGACAAAATAAAATTTTCTATCTAAAAATTAGGTATTTTTCCAAATACTTGTTTTCTAACTGTACACATTAATGGAAATGTATTTTATATAATAAAAAGATGGGACATTACACATCTAGTAAATTGAATTCAATGGTTTTAAATTCAGAGCTGAAATATCAAACTTTATTTTAGTTATTACTAAGTTTTGTAATACTAATTAATAGTTATCATAAAGTATGTACTACTTTTCTACTCCATATAGATTGATAACTCATCAATCTTATCCTCTTCAATTAAAACAAATAGATAAAATATGTCAAAGCAATAGGATACATAATCCAATGCTGTCAAGGCATCAAACGCAGACCAAAAATGTAAGTTTGAAGTCCAACAATGCAATAATTAGCTGTAGATATATCTCGGTGTTAAATTCATCGTGTAAATATGTCTCTGTGCAAATGACATTATTAATTTGCTTGGTATTAACATTATATTAATTTGTTATAATATCGCTATCCTAAAACAAATTTCACCACCTATTATCATTAGATATTCGTTGTCATAACACCCATAAACCCCACTGTCACTCGCCCCCATTACACACTGCCACTGCCACCCATAAACCCCACTATCATTCACCCCCATTACACGATGTCACTGCCATTACACCTGCCAACTATTTCCATTACACGCTACCATTGCACCTACCAAAATGCAACACTTGCCCCAAAAAAATGCTTCCCGAACACCAGTGGAGAAGCAACTATTACCTGGAAACTACGTAGTCCAATTTATATTAAAGATGAAATGACAATTTCCCTCACAATATAGTAACGTGATGTGAGTTCGATGTCATTGAAACTGGTAAAATCAGAGTAAATAAATATTAAAACTAAGTGTTGAAATGTGCACTCAAAACAAGAAAGTCAGATAATTTCAAGGTCATCGGAATAGGTAAGTTCGTTGGGATATCCTCCATGAAATTGCTGAGTCATAAGATGAGAATTAACAATAACAATATATGTAGTTGGGTGTATTTTAAGGCAATTAAAAAACCCAATTTACTGAATATAACGATGTGCATATAATCAAGGAAATAATGATAAACTATCCATCAATGGGCATTAAACTAAGCCTATCATTCGTTATGACTGTCTTTTAACCATAGGTAACCATAACATTGTTTTAAAAATGTGCAGTAAAAGTGACATCGCAATACAAAAATTTTAATCAAGGAAAAACAATAACACCAACAGTCACTTGATAACAACGAAATCGTAGACGCACAAGGAGCGACATTCGAAGCCAATCGCTAAACGAAAATCACAAGAAAGGGTGGATTCACAATCAAAATTAAAGTGTGTCTGAAGGGAAAATGCGGACTGTGTGCACGCAGAATCATTCTTTGTCTATATCGATTAAAAATGTAGTAAAAATTTGCTCTTAAAATATAATGAAATTAACCAGATCTCAGTCAAGGAATGGGAGAAATAAATACAATTTCTGAAGGTTCAATCACAATCACTAATAGAAAAAGTGGAGGTGGTCATATAATCAGTTATTGTAATCACAGAGAAGAATATAAACAATACTCAAAGGTATTCAGTCAAAAGAATGCACAATACAATCAATCAACCAGGAACAATTAAAAGGGGTAGACAGCTGGGAAAAAACATCCTTCGCTCATCATCCATGCATAGAAAAGCAGGGCATTAGAATCTATAGGTCATTATGCACCGAGGTGACGATCGTCGATTCGGCTCCTAGCTGACTACTCAGGCGTGGACTGACAAACTAGGGATGAGGATGAAGAAAAGAAAAACTCTTCACCAAAAATCAATAAAACCAAAAAGGGCAGTCACAACATTCAGGGATTGAATGCTAAGGGAATCAAGTCAAGCAACGAACTTAAGGCTATGGGGAAAATTTCAGTTCTTGGTTGAAATGCTAAGTCAAACATTTTCTTTACCCAATTAAAAATACATAAATGAAAGCATAAGGCATAATAAGAATCTACCATGTTGAATCAAAGTAAGTGTACTGTATCCCAAGTCGTCCACTCTGAGTCGTTGTCATGTGCGCTCCATGCAGCTCTCGCTTGTCGAACGATGAGACTTCACCGATACCTCCCAGCCAACACTAGGGGTACTCTTCTTCACCCTTATCCCCCCAAGCCACAAAGGGGCCACACACACTAAATCAAAGAACAACTAGGTCCCAGCGTGCCTCGGAAGGCCGAGCTACCACTCCTCACCGAGCTGGGTATCCCAACTCCCACAAGCTAAGTCAGTCAAATATAAATTTCTGTAGTGTAATGTTACGCATAACAGAAGAGATCTATCATCCTCCTCCTCCCTCCTTTAAATAGAGTTTCTAAGTAATTTACTTTCCTAAATTCCCATTTAATTTATTTTTCAATAATTTAATTCATAAAATTCCTCCCCATACATGTGTCACCCATATCCTTCATTGAACCATAAATTAATTTCATTAATTAATTGATTACTCCTATTTCCCTCACCCACCTAAAAGCATTCCTAGAATCGCTCCTAGGTGTCCTCATATTCCCTTACACATTTTAAAGACTTACCCCCCTTACTAATTTACTAGTTGAGTTCAATTTAGAAAGTTCTTAATGGCAAGATACCTTACTAAGTTAGTCATTCTGCCTTTTCCCTTAGTTTCCCTTTCTCTTTATGTTTCCCCCTTTTTCCCTTAGTTTCTTAATTCTTTTAAATTTCCCTCTTTCCATTTTCATTTAAAACTCAAATTGGCAAGTGTAGAAAATTACCCTTTTCCCCCNTATTCCCCCCAAAAGATTTTTATAAATTAATTGAATTGCTTACCCCCTTCTCATCATATGCTAAAAGATGATTATTATTATGTTTATGTTTTTTACCACAAGTATTACTTTAGACTTAGATTTTAATTTTCGACGCTGGGCGACATTTTATTAGGGAAATTGTTTTTTTCTTTTTTTTTTTAATATTTCTTATCATGTTACATTCTAAGGCCATCTAGGTTTATTCATTTATTATTTAACAATGTGATGTGCCCTTCAAGACACACTAGGTGCTCCAAGGGTGCCACTTGCCTCATTATGTTTCCCTTGCGTGACATGCCCTTCAGGACGCACTACGTGCTCCAAGGGTGCCACTTGCCTCTTCCCGTTTTTCTTGCGCGGCGTGTCCTTCAGGATGCACTATGTTCTCCAAGGGTGCCACTCCCCTCTTACCATTTTTATTGCTCGACGTGCCCTTCAGGACGCACTACGTGCTCCAAGGGTGCCACTCACCTACTGACTGACTTGGTAGACATCAAAAACCCCTAGAGTCAATACTCCACTAGGTGATCTTGTGGGAGACTAAGGGCCTCTAAGGAATAAGGCCCCTGCCTTATTGTGTGCCCCTTAGAATCATCATGAGCGACTGTCACATTCTGCCCTCACGGCATCGTGGGTATTCTCGAACTAGGTAATCGTTAACCTATAGTTCGAGCCATGACGAGACTGCTAGTAGGTTGTGGCAGGGATGTTGTCCACACCTCTCCCTCAACGTCTCTGGTTATCGTGTGTGACCCCTCTACTCCACATGTGAGTCTGGTCGGCAAGCTATTGTTAGCCTGCATCATCAATGAATCATGTCAGAAATACAATCAATCATCATAACATATAATCAGATGTGCATATGTCATATCAACAATAATAAACCCAATAGTCCACTCCCTTACTCGATCTAGAGTCCAAGGGGTTTCATCGATGCCTCTAGATCCTCGAGGTCCAAAATCCTATACACTCAGGAAAACTGAGTCAATAGAACCTGACTATGTCAATACAACAACATAACATGTCATCAATCCATGACGCCTCATAATCATAATCAACGGCCAATAGTATAAAATCTGGATCACTTGCAAGCAAGTGTCCTCAAAGAATAAGTTCTCTCATTGCACACAAGAGTGGGATGTTACAATTGCTATGTGAAAGAAGAAGATAAGGATTTGATCTGAGGAAACAAAGGAACATTCACAAACTGAGGAATTGAAATAAATTTGTGTATTGTGGGTATTGTAGTTGTAAGGCAATCAATTTCCGAGAATGAATGCAGGTCGTCAATCGAGTAGTGAGTGAAATGAAAACCCAACCATTCATCGAGGGAGGGATATTGTAGTGATTTGTGATATTAGGGGTAGATGTACTCTGATGGAGAAGGACTCTGAAAATGAAGAGTTTGAATGTCAGGGACGATGAAGCTCTGACGTCTTTGTCGGAGTATATTATTAGAAGGTTGGGAAGAAGATTCAAGACAAATCCCGATGATGATAAGGATAGGTGGTGGGTGCCACATCATTTTTAGCACCACATCATATGACACAGGAGAGTGTGAGCCACGTGGATGCCACATGGGATTGGGAAGAAAAGGTGAGATTTGGCTTAGGAAATTTTAGGAGGCCATAACTTTCAATATGGAAATTGGATTTAAGAATGGTTACATTCATTGGAAATATCTCAATGGGAAAAATCCAACTATGAGATTTGGTTAGAGGAAATAATAGAGGAAAATAAGGAGAAAACCCAATAGGACTTGGGCCTAGGTTTCGGGAGAGAGGGAAGTCCAAAAGAAGAATCTGGTAGAGATCAATCTAAAGAGGCTTGGGGACAAGTTTGTAGGAAAGGTGGATCCAATATCCTTGGAAGCTCAAGATGTCAAGGAAAGAGGAAAATGGGAAGCTCCATAAGGATCAAATTCAAGTTTCTAGAAAAATATCAATATATTTCCCACATGCCTCTCAATGCTAGAGAAGTCATGCGAACAAAGTGTCCTTACACACCTGCTCCTACAAAACAAAATAATGAGATTAGTCGTGAAATCAAAATAAGACTAGCCAATACAATACACAATATATTCCCTGCCTTTAAACCAACTTATAAGAGAGTGTTAGATTTTTTGAACAATAATATGGTGATTGTAGATGAGCGTTCTAAGACTACATAAGTTATTTCAAAGAAAAAGAGTAGAATCCATATGCAAGAGCATAAGTATGAAGTCATGAAGCATAGCATGTTAGAAAGAGGATGCATAATTTGAATTAGTCAATCAACAAATAATTATCCGCATCTTCATCAAGGACTTGCAATAGAACATTATACCTTGCAACCACATAGTATCATCAAACACTTCATAATCAATGAATAGTTTAAAACAAATGTCAACTAAACATCATAGGTCAATAAGCATCATGAAAACATTTAAAATTGTCATATCGAAAGGAATAATCAACACCCATCAAAATAATCATCCTCCAAGATAAAACCCCCAACTCCCTCAAGGTATGCAAAGACATAACATTAGGTTCAAGTGGTAGAGGATTAGGTAGTAGGGTTGAAAATTTAGTAGGGATCCCCTTTCCTTCCGCTTGTAAAAGAAAAAGTAAAGGAGGGTTGTTGCTGCCACAACAAATGGCGACACACTAGGAGAACCTGTTATCTCTGTCAATAGAAATCTAGTTCATGTACTTCATATCTTTATTTTAAAGATAAGTTCAAAAAAATGTAGGAAATTTTCAAATAAGCATGGGTACCACAATGATGCCAAAATTCGAAAAGATATAAACCAATATTTTTAGTACTTGGAATCTAACACACCCTTTTCAAAGATCCAATTAATGAGATAAATTATTTTATTGGATGCACACTTCAGATTGGTTTTGGTTCGATCATGGCTTTTCACTTTTAAGACAAGCAAGCATCTGCATAAGTGTGTTCCCCATCTCTCTTTTCTTGGCATTGCTTCACTGCCAGTGAGCATCCATAGCCCCGACTAAGTTGTGTCGGTACCATACAAGCATATGTCAGCTACCAACAGGCATCCATAGCCCCAACATGTTTACTTTTACTTCCCACAGTATTAATAGTTCTTTCAACTTCCTTTCTTTATTTCAGAAAATGCTCACCCTTTTAGATTTTAGATATTGATATGCATATGCACATAGGGTGTGAAGTAAGCGGGTTGATATGATAGTAGATTTGATTTGTTGAGTAGATGTTATGTAGTTTATTTTAACCCACAGGTCTCCCCAAAAACCATCATAGTATTTGTCATCTTATTAATGTGAAGTGGATGGAGCTCAAAAAAAAGATTGGAAAAAAAAATTCCTATACTTATGGGTTATCTTGGTACACTCAGCAGACACATGTGTTCCACCAAAAATATCAATCCATACCTACAGTTGAGAACTTTATAAATGTTCACTCAGATAGAGAAACCCATGCATCTTATGACCTGTAAGAAAAAATATTCAGTATGTGACCAAAATTGACCAACCCCTTCACCAAAATTTAAAGGGAAATTCTCAAGGAAGACTAAGAGTCAAATAAACTCGGGGAAATACTAACGGTCAAATCAAAATATGGGAGGAATTTTCATAAACAAAAAGAAAAACGGAAAGTAGAAGTGAATTCATGAAAATAAAACTAAACTAAACGGAAATTTGAAGCTAGAATGTCATTCATCAAAAGGATGGAAACTAGATGATAAAGCTAAGAAGAGAAAACAACAATGAGTAATAAATATGGAAGTAGCAACAAAAGAAGTGTTTTCGATGGAAAATTGACAGTAAGCCAAGGGAAATCAACAACCAAGAAAATTTTGCTAATTAATATCAATCCCAATGAAAAAATTCCCAGACTTTATGATCTAAAATGAAAACAAACTAGAGTACGGGAATTGATTATCTAATGGAAAATATTTTGCAACACAATTTTCAAATCCAATTGTCATATATGATTTTATTTTCATTTAGTTCGACAAAACAATTCTGAGAATAAAAAAACATGGGTTAATGTAGATGCTCAATCAAAACAGATTTTTGAAAACCAATTTCAAGAAATGCTCAATAAACTCATATGCTCTCAAGATTTCTTGACATAAGAAATTCCTTTGAAATTTTTAAAATGCTGAATTTTCCAATAACATAATTTACATTTCTCAGCAAAGTGGCATTTTATATTTTCCATAAAAGATAATTATCAATACCAAAGATTCATTTTGATAATGCAAAGAAATATCAAAACTATGGAGGTTATCAAAATAGTCATGAAAAAGACTTCAAATATCAATTAGATCATAAACCAATCTGTGATTAAATAAATTGGAATATATTTATGATCAGCTAATAAGTTAGTGACAATATTAATATATCAATCCAAGAAAATTGCAAAGGAATATGAGCATTCAAGTTTCAAATTATACCTTCCCTATGTTGCTTTCATTCCAAGAGAAAAAATTCAGAGTTGTTGGTTGTAAAAGTCATTTCCCAACTTGCATAACAAAAGAGAAAGGTGTGATCATTTGTTAGACAGTTTGGGAAGAACTCCTCCTCTTATTTAACTGACTTATTGAAATGAGAATTAACTAAATTGAAAAGAAATAACTAAAATTAAAACTAATTCTAGGAAAAACATGCTAAGCTAAAATAAACTTGAACTAAGTTGGTTGTCATAAAACTCTATGTGAAATTTAGTGCAATTATCAAGTATCACCCACTATGCATTCAACCAAGTATCACAGTCTTCTTCCTCAGCAATAAGCACTAGGTGCTTTCCCACATTTTCTCCATCAACAAGAGACATAGTGTCATTGCTTTTTATGAGGTTTGGATCTCTGGACACAATGTCTTATTCCTAAAGTCAGAGTCAATCAAATTAAGCAAACAAGACCATAAGACTTCAATCCCTTTTATCATCTAAAGATACCAATCCACCAACAAACATTAGTCATAAAAATGTGATTGAAAACTTATCAACATTGCACCCCAAGGCATGTGTTTCCTCTAATTATGAATAAACTATTTTTTGGGTTCAAGGAGTGCTAAAGAGTGTGGGCCCAATATATTGATAAGTTATATCCCACAAGGAAATTGCATCTCTAAAAATCACCATAATGGCTTAAAAACGTAAATGATGAAGATTCAAAATTGGAATCTTAGAAGTTGCATTGACATATTTCATGAAGGTACTTACAACTCCTAAACATTTTGAATATATTCAACATGATATAAGTGTAAATTTCTCAACCATGATAAAAACAAGAGTTCTCAAGAATGTAACTTTAATGGGTAACCCAAAATCAACAAACCTAAATGATGACAAGATATTGTTGAAGAAAATATCAAGTCTGAAAATCCATTGAATGGATAGTGGTGAGATTGAGTCTTTGATCAATCAATAAGTTATGGAATAGAAAGATTGGTTCCCAATTCATTTATGAAAAATACATCAGCAGAGAGATTTAAATGACCATGTTGTCCAAAATTGTCAAAAAATGCATCTAGACAGTGTGAATGTACGTCTCTCATGTGTATGAAAGGAAGCTTGAATGAATAAATATGCAAGATAAAAGATGAAATTCATTCTTGAAAAGTAAATTGAACATGGTGTATGATATGTGCATCCAGTGCTTGGAAATTAAAGCTAAAAGGGATAACAGAAAATAACTAAAATGAAATAAAAAATCATCTAAGTTCATTATGCTAAAAAGGTCTAAACAAAAAAATCATGTTGGTTGAAAGTGATAAAAGAAAATAGTGGATGTGAAAGAAAATATATGGATAGCTCCAAACCCAAGGAAACAATAATCATCTCAGGAGATTACAAGGATTGGGAGTGCCTTGAATCTCAGATGGGAATATTTTTAATACTCAAAATTTAATATTAATATGTATGGGACAACAAGATCAACACTCATAATCAATTTCATCAAGCAAAAGATTTTGGTTAGAATCATATTCATATGATGACTAAGTATTTTTGAGTGCTCATTTTTATCCCAAGAGGAACTAAATAATATCTTCAGTTTAACATATTCCACTTGTAATATAAAAACATGCTTGGATAAGATTTGACATGATGATCATGCATGAAATCAGTGATCTAAACATTACCCAACACATGGAAGAAATTTGAGAATAAAATGAAGTAAAATTTTCCCCATATCAAAATTAAATTGAAAAATCCAATCAAGGGAAAATTAGTGGTCAAGCCTTCTATTTCTCTCCACCTCTGCTAAGAATCCAATTATTGATCAACCAACAATAATGAAAAGAAAATGAAAACATAAAAATAATTAAAAACTAGAAAACAAAACTAAACTATGCAAAGAAAGACACTAGTCTATCTACCCTACTCATTGCCTACGCTACTAATGGTTGAAAAATTAGCTATGTAAAATCATAATTCCAATGTAGCCATCCAAGTAATCACAATCCTACAAACATATGTTCAAGACAAAATATTAGTGACATAGCTTGGAATAAGAATCGACTAAAAGTAGGAAAAATTAACTCATGATAAAATCTATTCACCATATTGAATATATGATAATGATAATTCATGGGAGATCGTTCCAAGTAAGATCTCTCCAACCATGCTTCAATTCTATCGTAAAATCTTGCACTTCTATCATAGAATTGATGGAAGGAGTTCGATGGAAAGTAGCATACCAAATGAGAATCATGCATAAAGTTTGTATAAAGTGTGTTTGGTGAGAGAATATTTGTGCTAACAAAGTTGTTTATCCATGTAGAAAAACCAAAAGAATGCGAGCCTGGAATAACCATCGGCATAGACCGAAGTGCCTCATTATCTTGGAAAATCTCCTTGGAGTCATACTTCAAGTAACTATCTACTTGAGATAGACTAGTGAGATCATAAGATATGCATGGGTTAGGACCAACCATGGTGTAGTGTCCCCAAGGCCGAGCACCATTGCAAATCATGATATATGAAATGAATTGTAAACATGTCTATAGGCTGGTGAGCCATGTTTTGTATAAGCTGGTAGGCTTATGTGTTTGTTAGGCCATGGAGCCTAAGTGTTGAAGGCCAGGAGCCTGCTGATGTACATGTATGTATGTAGAATGATTAATAAAAATATAAACACCGCCATGAATGAGTGAAGGGGGACTAAGCGTCCACAGAATGGGCAAGGAATTAGGGGCTGGAAGAGGGAAAAAGGGGCTAAGTGTTGAGCCTAGAGGGCTTAAGCCTTGGGAATAATATTTTAATATTATTCCAAAAGAAAAGTGCATTATATGTTTTAACCTAAGTCCTTTTTGGAAGGACATGTGATTTCCAAATGGTGGGAGGCATGCACATTGCCGGAACGCATGCAGTGGTATGGGTGACAAGTGTCAACCCTGACCATGCAATAAAAATCCGCGATGAGCCGTGTTGGGGATTCCTCCTCCATGGGACTCACGGACTGCCAGAAGGGAAGGAGTCTGACTCTTGCAGAAAAAAAACCCTCGTACATCCTCTGAAACTGTCCGAACCTGCATTGACCCTTGCGTGGATTGTCTGTCACGCATTCCAGACACCAGAGCGTGAGTCTATCCTGGATAGGGCGGATGGGAAATGACCATTCTACCGGGGGGGGTGGAGAGAGTCTGGGTAATTCCCTGTAAAAATTGCTTCTCAGGAGATTCTGAAAATCAACACGGTGAGACCTAGCTTCCATTGTTGAGCTTGTTCTGAGAGGTCTGAGTCTGTATTTTCGGTTGATTGTGGTGGTCATGCAGAGATGGATTGCGCGTGAATTGTTGTCTAGTGCAGGTGGTCATTGTGCTTATGTGTGATCTCTCTCTAGGTGAGGGAGGTGGATGTTGTTGGAAGAGGTTTCTTCCAGAGAGTGTCCAGCACCAGCTTCAGGCTCTGAGACTTCCTGATTCGGCCTATTGCCGACACCCAGAGAGGGAGTTTAGCACCGATGGAATGTGCGTGTGAAGGTGTATATTCCCGGGTGGAATAGACATGTGGAGAATGAGAGTCTGGTAGTAGTGGGCGTAAGATGGCATCTTTGGAAAGAACCTTTCCAGGTATTTCTGTGTTGTTTTCCCTGTAACCTTAGCCTAGCCTAGGATTCCTTGCCTTGGGGTGGAGCTCGGTCCCAGCTCGGGGGTGACCCACTGTTGAGATGATGAGCAGTGTGGTTTAAGGCTGGGAGGTTCGTGGAAGGCCTGCACTTGGTTGGTGGAACCACCATTGTTACAAGATAAGTGTCTAACTATGTTTTATCACATTTTATCAATATGTTTTGGTATCTCTGTGTATTAAAGTGATCATGCATTTTGCTATGCGTTTGGATTAATGTATGTGCCATGGATTATTTATGTTAAAATGTCTCTTATGAGTACTCTGAGCTTAAATGTATTTCACTACGTAAATGCACATGATTAACTCGAGATGAGAATGTGTTATTCTGCGTAGTAACACTTACACGGTAGAATGGCCGAAAAGGGGTGTTACAAATTGGTATCAGAGCGAAGGCTTCGACACTGAGCCTCGATGGGCCAGTGGAGCGGTCTTTGGACTGAGAATGAGAGGGGAAATTGAGTCGGGAGGACCAATTTCGGACCCTGGTTTGCTCCGAAGCGTCAAGGAGACACTTGACGCGTTTTTTTATTAAGAACTCAGGAAGTTTAGTGGTGCAGTGAAACTGCAGCCGGTGTGGTCTATGGCACTGGGGAGATAGGTCTCTACACCAATGGTGTTAGAACCTTAGGATCCGTTTGGGAGGGAAGGCAATCCCTCGTGACCGTCGGATCTGGAAAAATGTGCACAAGGTTTAAAGCCTTTGGATATTGCACAGGGGATTGGAAAATCGCGATACGCGAAATCCCGATTTGGTCAGGAACGGTCTGAGCCGTCAGATCTCATTCGAAAAACCCGACAGTCGTTGGATATGTCGGGAGATGCCCGAAGGTTAAACCTTAGTATTTAGGGGCGAAAGCTCCAAACTAGTGAGAGAGGTGGGACCCGATGACGTCGTTGAAAGCGACGTGGACCCTCATGAACGTACCACCTGCCGCGGTGGTGAAGGGCGACAGCTGTGCTGTGGGCCCGGAGGATAAAGTAACTCGCGATTTCGGGAACTCGTGAGATAAGGACATGGGAGCCCGACATTGAGACTCGCAAAGTCGCGAAGTAGTGAGAAGCGAGAAGGAAAATAGTCATTGGATCCGCACGTGGGATAATGTATTGGAGCCTCGCGAGAAAAGGCTCGAGAATTTGGACACAGGGGTTCGCGGAATAGGAGGGTGAAAGCTCGACGGTTCAACCAGCGAGGTTGCGAGGTTGCGAGGTTGCGAGATTTCGAGTAGCGAAAGTCCGTCGAGGGAGGAGTCAGCTCAGCGTTGACCTATCGCATCTCGGAAGATCGCAACGGGAGGCACAAGAGTTCGACTCACACACCCACGAAGGTGCGAATAGCGAAGGGTGCTAGCACTCAGCCCTAGCCTACGGTTACATGTGGAGAGGCCATTAACAAAGAAAAGAGCCATACCCTTGTCGCATCTCGGGTATCGACGTTTAGAGGAATGAGTCAAAGGTTTTCCACTCACGAACTCGTGAGATCGCGAGTTGTGAAAAGGGTGACTTGGGTTTCGTATATTTAACTATCGGATCTTCGTGGACCGAGATTTCGAAGTTCCGAAGTCCCAGAAATTGCAGAGCTAGGCAGCTTAGAAAAAATTTGTGAATTTGAAATGTCTTTCGTTCTTGTTCGTAATTAGTTATAAATGTTGTGGATTGTTCATGAAGTTTAATGGCCTGAAAAATTTCAAATTCAATTGCACAGTGCGTGTGCAAAGTTCAACGAAGGCCAGAACTCCAGTTAATCAACGTCGAGTATGGAGTGGGGAAGAGTGCAGACTACCCCTGAAATGGAAGACGAACAGGAAGGAAAGGATGTTAACCTAGGAGTCGAAGGATCGAACTCCAATGGGCACGGAAAAGAGATAGATAAGGAAGAACATATGATGCAACTCATCGAAAGATTGCAGGAAGATGCCCAGGCTCGCCTAGCTGATAGCCGAAAGCTCATGAAAATCCGGGATCGGCAGGGTGAATTCAATTTAAAAATGTTGAAGAACCTGGAAAGAATAGAAAATAAACTCAAGAAATAAAGAGACTCAAGTACGACAGAGAGTCGCAGAACCCATAGGAGAAGAGGTAGGTCGAGGAGTGGGAGTCGACATCTTAGTCGCTCCCAAAGACGTTCTGACAGTAAGACACACAGTAGTTCAAGCCCATCCCCTACCAGAAAACATCAGAAATCTGGAAGAGAGGAATTGAAAGGAGAGATGAACAAGATTAAACCTCCAACATTCGATGGAGAACATAGGAAGGAGGAAGATGCCGAGACATGGTTGCTTGGCATGAAGAAATACTTCCAATTGCAGAATTATTCCGCCCATGCAGAAGGAAGAATTGCAATGTACCAACTGAAAGGAAAAGCATCCATGTGGTGGGATCAGTTTGTGCAGGTGCAGCACATCAGAGAGAAAGAGGTCACTTGG
>JASDQU010109483.1:188240-228938 GCA_032191745.1 Picea mariana
GAGAAAGAGGTCACTTGGAAGGAATTTAAGAGGTATTTCGAGAATAAATACCTGACTAAAAGATACTATGACAGAAAGATGAAGGAGTTCTTCGAACTCAAGTTGGGCAGTATGACCATTGATGAGTATGAACGAAGTTTTCTGGAACTACTGAAGTATGTTCCATTCATCAAAGACGAGGTTGTCAAGATTCAGAGGTATCTAAGTGGACTACCACCTTTAATGAGTGACAAGATTCAATATGACGATCCTAAGACCATGGAAGAGACCATCAGAAAAGCAAAATGTTTATACGAACAACAAAGGGAAAAGCCTACCTTTCGAAAGGCTTGGGATGACCAGAAGAGGTTTAAGAAAGAACAGAGGCAGAAGGGAGACAAGCCTTCCTTTTTCAGAAACAGTCGTCAGGAATTGCCATCATTTAGAGAGCCGAGAAGGACTGAAGAGGGTGCACAAAGGCAGAGACTCACACCCATTCAATGTTGGGGCTGTCAAGGAAACCACAAGTACAGAGATTGTCCCCATAAAAATGGTAAGGCAAGAACTGTACATATTTTTCAGCAAGATGAAACAGTGGAGGATATGGGTAGCAGAATGCCAAGGATCTACGCAGCCCTAGACAATAAGCAAGCAGAATTTCAATCACACATGATTGAAGTGGAAGGTATGATTAACAACCGACCCCTTATTATTTTAATTGATTCAGGGGCTAGCCATAGCTATGTAGATCCTAGAGTGGTGGAAAATTTGCATCTAACGAGGAGCCAACATGAGAAGTCTTGGTTAGTGAAGTTGGCCACAGGGACCAAGAGGAAGGTCACTGAATTGGTTAAGTCCTATTCAGTGGACATGAAAGGAATGAGCACTAAGGCTGAATTGAACATTCTACCTTTGGGATCATATGACTGCTTAATTGGGATGGACTGGTTGGACCAGCACCATGCCCTTCTAGATTGTCGTAACAAGAGATTCACATGTCTGGACGAAGAGGGAAATCAGGTAACAGTTCAAGGAATTCCCAGAGCCATGGTTGTTAGAGAAATCTCAACCATGCAGCTGAAGAAGTGTTACCAGAAAGGTTGTCAATTATTTGCAGCTCAGGTGGAAGAAGCATCCCAAGATGTAGTATCGAATTTGGAAGACCATGAAGTACTCAAGGGGTTTAAGGACGTATTTCAGGAGGTGCTTGGACTACCTCCGAGGAGGGACATCGATTTTTCTATAAATCTGATGCCTGGAACAACTCCAGTTTCAAAAGCTCCTTATCGAATGAGCACGCTAGAGCTGGAAGAGTTGCAATTGCAGCTCGAAGAGATACTAAAGAAAGGTTACATTCGTCCCATCGTGTCACCATGGGGAGCCCCGGTCCTATTCGTGAAGAAGAAAGATGGGACATTGAGGCTATGCATTGATTTTCGACAGCTGAATAAGGTCATTGTCAAGAACAAGTATCCTCTGCCAAGGATTGATGATCTCTTTGATCAGTTGAAGGATGCGAAAATATTTTTGAAAATAGATCTTCGATCAGGATATCACCAAGTGAGAATAAAGGATGAAGACATCAGCAAGACCGCCTTTAGAACAAGGTATGGTCATTATGAGTTCACAGTGGTGTCGTTTGGACTGTCCAACGCACCTGCTGTTTTCATGTGCTTAATGAATGGAGTGTTCAGAAATTATTTGGACAAGTTTGTCATAGTCTTCTTAGATGATATCTTGGTGTATTCCAAGACAGAGGAAGAACATGAGCAACACTTGAGAATGGTGCTACATGTGTTGAGAGAACACCATCTGTACGCAAAACTAAGCAAGTGCTCTTTTTACCAAAGGCAGATCCATTACTTGGGACATATAATATTTGAAGAAGGGATCGCTGTGGATCCTGAGAAGGTATAGGTCATTCGGGAATGGCCAGCGCCAAGGAATGTGATAGAAGTTAGATCTTTTATGGGTCTGGCAGGCTACTATAGGAGGTTCATAGCCGGATTCTCAAGGATAGTGCATGCTATCACTTCCTTGCAAAGGAAGGGGAAGAAGTTCCAGTGGACTGAAGAATGTGAGAGAAACTTCTAGCGATTGAAGCAGTTGCTAACCAGTGCTCCAATCCTGAAGATTGCAGATCCAGAAAAGGATTATGTAGTGTGAATAGATGCATGTAAGGAGGGACTGGGAGGATTTCTCAGCCAAGAGGGATTTGTAATTTGTTATGAGTCCTGAAATTTGAAGGAACATGAGAAGAACTACGCCACTCACGATTTAGAGCTGGAAGCTATCATCCACGCCTTGAGGAAATGGATACATTACCTCATGGGCAAGAGATTCAAATTAAGAACAGACCACAACGGTCTGAAATATTTATTTGAACAGCCAACCTTAAATGCCAGGCAAATTAGATGGCTGGAGTTTCTGTGCGAATATGACTTTGATATCAAGCATATCAAAGGGAAAGAAAAAAAGGTGGCTGATGCACTCAGTAGAAAAGTGCATGAATTCCATGCTACAACCATTAGCATGTACCAGACTGAGATGAAATACAGAATGTTAGAAGCTACCAATGCTGATTTGCAGTACAAAAATCTTGTAGCAAAGCTACAACAGCGTGAGAGACCACAAACCCAGGGAAGTTACACTTTGGGAACTAGTGGTTTACTTCTGTATAAAAACAGAGTGTATGTACCTAATGCCCGAGAATTGAAGCTGGAAATTCTAAAGGAGATGCATAATGTGGCTTATGCTGGACATCCGGGATATCAGAAGACTGTGGCAGTAGTTCGAAGCCATTATTTTTGGCTAGTTTTGAAGAAATAAATTGCGGAATACATCACAAGATGCATGGAGTGCCAAAAGGTTAAGGTGGAGCATAGGCACCCAGCAGGGTTGCTGTAGCCTTTACCTATTCCTGAATGGAAATGGGATGTGGTAACAATGGATTTTATCACAGGATTGCCCAGAACAAGCAAGCAGCACGATTCAATCATGGTGGTGGTGGACAAGCTTACTAAAGCTGCCCATTTTATTCCACTGAAAACCACCCACAGCGCAGCAGATGTTGCTGATATCTTTTTAAAAGAAGTTGCACGCTTGCATGGAATTCCTAAGACAATTTTGTCTGATAGGGACCCGAAATTCACTTCAAATTTCTGGAAAGGATTGTTCAAAGGATTCAGAACGAATCTGAACTTTAGTACAGTGTATCATCCTGAGTCTGAAGGACAGACAGAGAGAGTAAATAGAGTAATAGAAGACATGCTGAGAATGTATGTGATGGATAAACCATCAAGGTGGGAAGACTACCTGCATCTGGTAGAATTTGCCTACAATAATGGGTATCATACATCTCTGAAGATGAGCCCATTCGAAGCACTTTACAGAAGAAAGTGCAACACTCCAGTGAGCTAGGATAATCCAGCTGACAGAGTAGTAGTTGGACCTGAACTACTCAAAGAGATGGAAGATCAAATGATAAAAATCAAACAGAATCTGAAAGTTGCCCAGGATAGGAAGAAAAGTTACGCTGATAGTAACCGAACCCATAGAGAATTCAAAGTGGGTGACCATGTTTTCCTGAAAGTGAAAACTAAAAGGAATTCCCTGAAGCTGGGAAGTTGCGCCAAGTTGGCAGCAAGATTTTGTGGGCTATTTGAGATCCTGGAAAGGATCGGGCCGGTTGCATACATGCTTGCAATACCTGCATCTATGACTGTACATAATGCATTTCATGTTTCACTGCTTAATAAATATGTACCTGATGCTAATCATGTTATCGATTGGAATGTGATTCAGGTGGAACCAGAGGGTGTCCTGCAAGTGCATCCTATGCGCATATTGGATAGGAAAAGAAAACAGCTCCAGAATCGAGCTATAGAACTTGTAAAGGTCCAGTGGACCTGGTACGGTCCTGAAGACATGACATGGGAGCATGAAGAAGTAATGCAGGCAGAGTACCCGCATCTTTTTGAAAATTTTGAAAATCTTGCAGATGTTGTGTAAAGTTGCACTGAGGATAGTGCAAAAATAAGGGGAGGGGGATTGTAGTGTCCCCAAGGCCGAGCCCTGTTGCAAATCATGATATATGAAATGAATTGTAAACATGTCTATAGGCTGGTGAGCCATGTTTTGTATAAACTGGTAGGCTTATGTGTTTGTTAGGCCATGGAGCCTAAGTGTTGAAGGCCAGGAGCCTGCTGATGTACATGTATGTATGTAGAATGGTTAATAAAAATATAAACACCACCAGGTGCAGACCAACCACGATGAATGAGTGAAGGGGGACTGAGCGTCCACAGAATGGGCAAGGAATTAGGGGCTGGAGGAGGGAAAAAGGGGCTAAGTGATGAGCCTAGAGGGCTTAAGCCTTGGGAATAATATTTTAATATTATTCCAAAAGAAAAGTGCATTATATGTTTTAACCTAAGTCCTTTTTGGAAGGACATGTGATTTCCAAATGGTGGGAGGCATGCACGTTGCCGGAGCGCATGCAGTTGCATGGGTGACAAGTGTCAACCCTGACCATGCAATAAAAATCCACGATGAGTCGTGTTGGGGGTTCCTCCTCCATGGGACTCACGGACTGCCAGAAGGGAAGGAGTCTGACTCTTGCAGAAAAAAAAACCCTTGTACATCCTCTGAAACCGTCCGAACCTGCGTTGACCCTTGCGTGGATTGTCTGTCACACATTCCCGACACTAGAGTGTGAGTCTATCCTAGGTAGGGCAGATGGGAAATGACCATTATGCCGAGGGGGGTGGAGAGAGTCTGGGTAATTCCCTACGAAAATTGTTTCTCAGGAGATTTTGAAAATCAACACCGTGAGACCTAGCTGCCATTGTTGAGCTTGTTCTGAGAGGTCTGAGTCTATATTTTCGATTGATTGTGGTGGTCATGTAGAGATGGATTGCACGTTAATTTTTGTCCAGTGCAGGTGGTCATTGTGCATGTGTGTGATCTCTCTCTAGGTGAGGGAGGTGGATGTTGTTGGAAGAGGTTTCTTCCAGAGAGTGTCCAGCACCAGCTTCAGGCTCTGAGACTTCCTGATCCGGCCTGTTGCCGAGACCCAGAGAGGGAGTTTAGAACCGATGGACTGTGCATGTGAAGGTGTATACTCCTGGGCGGAATAGGCATGTGGGGAATGAGAGTCTGGTAGTAGTGGGCGTAAGATGGCATCTTTGGGAAGAACCTTTCCAGGTATTTCTGTGTTGTTTTCCCTGTAACCTCAGCCTAGCCTAGGATTCCTTGCCTTGGGGTGGAGCTCGGTCCTAGCTCGGGGGTGACCCACTGTTGAGATGATGAGCAGTGTGGTCTAAGGCTGGGAGGTTCGTGGAAGGCCTGCACTTGGTTGGTGGAACCGCCATTGTTACAAGATAAGTGTCTAACTATGTTTTATCACATTTTATCAATATGTTTTGGTATCTTTGTGTATTAAAGTGATCATGCATTCTACTGTGCGTTTGGATTAATGTATGTGCCATGGATTATTTATGTTAAAATGTCTCTTATGAGTACTCTGAGCTTAAATGTATTTCACTGCGTAAATGCACGTGATTAACTCAGGATGAGAATGTGTTATTCTGCGTAGTAACACTTACACGATAGAATGGCCGAAAAGGGGTGTTACACATGGTATGAGAGATAATTTCGAAACAATGGTGAGATCCACTAGTATTAACAATATTCAACAAAGGGCTACTTGAACAAGGAGATTCAAAATTTATCAAAAATGAAGAAGAAAGAGAAGAACACATCCTTTGATACACATTTTCTACATAATCCTCTTCATCCCATGAAAAGGGATGATAAGGATTGGTTATAATTAGTTCATCAGAAGAGTCCTTATCCTCTATAACTTCTAAATGTGCATCACCACCATCAATTACTTCAACAAGGGTCAGTCGCATTGAGTCTATTTGAACAGGACCATGAGTATCTCCCTACAAATTTAAACGATTAAAGAGATCAGGATATAAATAGAAATAAGTGGAAGAATTCAGAGAATGAAAAGATTCTCTAGAACAAGAGGTATTTTCATAAAGTGACTCCATGAATGGTAGTTCCTCCTCTTTAAAAACATCGTTGGATGATTGTGAATCAGTGTGATCCACACTAGGCTTGGTTTTACAATCAACATGTTCTTCCTCAAGACAGTTTTTTTCCTGTAAACAAGAAGTGGGATGTTGTGTTACAAGAGGAATGTCGTGTATGTTTATTTCTTCTCCATGAGTGGAAAAATAAGCGTGGATGTCTTACTCCTGCACAACATGAGAATCTGAATTAATATCTTCCAAAGCATATTCACGGTTAGAAGAGATGAGAAAATTACAAAAATCGTTAGAACAAGAAGTTTCAATAAATGATCCATCAACAATGGGAAAACATTCTAGCTCTATGTCAGTTATACAGAGATAATTTGTAACAGAAGGACAATACATATCAAGAGGAACTAATTCCAAATTATCCATGGGTGTGGAAGAATGGATTTCATGAGTGTCCATATTTTCTTCATCAACAAAATGATCAGCATTTAAAGTTTTCTCCATAGCTTCCTCTTCCATTCCTTGTAATGGAAAATATGAGATAGAATAATGAGATCCTGGCATAACCATCGGTGTGACCCAAAGTGTCTCATTATCAGCATGAAAAACGTCCTCTTGGGAAGCTACAGAAAAATCTGAACTTGAATTTACAACACAGGAGGTGTCTTTTTCATTACAAGGAAAGAAAGGGGGAATGGAGCGGTGAGAGGATACATATTCTTCTTCCAAAAAAGAATTTTCTATCTGATCTATATCCCCCATAGTAAAGAAAGATCCATAGATATGAAGTCCATACAAACAATTAACATTTTCAACATTTTCATTTAAATCTAAATCAACATGTAAAGGAACATTAAAACATGATTTAGATTCTTCATCCACTAGCTGGTTTCTTTTATTAGTAAGAGAAACTAAACAAGAAATCAAATCATTGTTAAAAGGCTGATTATCCAAAGGAAACATATAGAAAAGATGAGAAAATATGATAATACAATCTGCAAGAGATTCATCTTCATTATTCTTAAGATCTAAAATTTATTCACACAAATTATCCTAATCATAACCCTCAAAAGCATGCAAAAATTCATGTATAAAGTGTTCCCATGTGTGAATAGAGGTGACCGGAAAATTCTCGCACCAACTCTTGACCCAGACTGCAAAAGTGAGAGTGAATATGCTAAAAATGATATTTCTATCAGTAATATTATGAGAACCACAAAATTTTCAAAAATTAAAAGCATGTTCAGATGCAGAGATTTCGCACTCGCCATCAAATATTAGTTGCGACAAGAGATTTAAAATATTTCTAGGAGGTTTGGGAGGTATAGTACCATAAACACACCTCCATAAAGGGATATGGGACATAGCAATTAGTAAATTAAAACAAAAATTAACAAGAATGACTCCACAGGCTCAACTTGTCATTTGGCCCTCCTTCTAGCGCCATTTTTGTTGATGGGACAAAATGAATCGTTCAATCAGATGAGGTAAAATGCCTGATGGCAGGTCCCATTCAGACCTACTCTTGTTTGGAGAGTGTTTCTCACGAGTTTATGGACCTCGCTGCTGCTTAGAATTAAAATAATAAAAATGGGGAAAGACAGTGAGCTTCCCCCCAAAGAGATCTAAATAATTGTAATGCTAAACTAACTAAGAGCTAACCAATCCAATCTAATTAATTCTAACCTATCCCGGGAGAAAAAATGATCAAATGAGTACAACGGAAGATAACCATCAGAACTAGAAATAATTCATGTATTATAATCGTAAATGAAAGCAATAATGTTATAGATGCATAGACAAATAGTTGCACAATACATTTATAACATCATTTATGTACCCATGAAGAAACATGTGATGGCCTGAGTAAACAACACATAGTGCAGAAAAAATTCATACAACATAATCCTATCTACTCAAGAAAAAGATAAATTCATCAAGCATAGTCTCTACTACATCCATCAAAGCCCCAAATTTTTGAAATGCCTCCTGCTCTTTATTCGTCAAAAGTAATAGTACCATCCTTTGTTACAAAGGGAAAAAGTCCATTCTACACTCAACTAGCTCCCTTTTATAGAACAATAGAGAGACTCTTCAGTTCTAATGACCATTCGTTTTATTTTTCCCTAATTTTGTCTTTTTTACATTGCCTATTTCTCTATAATTTCGAAAATGCAGGTGTAGGAGTTACAAATGGGAGCTGAAGAAACTCTCGGGTGGTTACATTCTCCCTATGAAAGTTTACCAATTATATATATTCAAATTTATTATTCACTCTGCATGTTGGGTCATTTTCTGAATTTTTTGTGTTGTTTTGGGCATTTTAGTGTCACATCAAATGACACAGTAGAGTGTGAACTGCGTGGATTCCATGTGGGAGTGGGAAGAAAAGGTGATATTTGGATTAGGAAATTTTAGGAGGCCATAACTTTCTATCCAGAACTCGAATTTAAGAATGGTTACAATCGTTGGAAATCTCTCAATGGGAAAATTCCAACTATGGGATTTGGTTAGAGGAAATAATAAAGGAAAAGAAGGAGAAAACCCAATATTCCTTGGGCCTAGGTTTCAGGAGAGAGGGATGTACAAAATAAGAATCTGGTAGATTTCAATATGAAGAGGCTTGGGGATAGTTCTGTAGGAAATGTGGATCTAATAGCCTTGGAAACTTAGGACCTCATGGAAAGAGGAAAAGGGGAAGCTTGGTAAGGATCAAATTCAAGGTTCTAGAAAATGATCAACATATTTCGCACATCTCTCTCAATGTTGGAGCAGTCATGCAAACAAAGTGTCCTTACACACCTGCTCCTGCAAAAAAAAAGAATGATATCAACCATGCAATAAAAATAAGACTAGACAATAAAATAAACAATATATTCCCTATTAAATTTGGCAGCATCGATAGTCATTCTCCAATGAGAGACCATATGGGCCACCCTGAGGCTAGCCAGGAAGATTTGGAGAATCAACAAGTCTTGTGAGGTATTGACAAAATCCAGGGGGAATGTACAACCTATGTGAGTCAAACCAAAATTCATGATGAACGAGATGCTATGTGAGTCTAATGAAAAAGTCAGGGGGAACATACAACCTCTGTGAGCATAGACAGTCTAGTGAAAAAGGCAGGGGGGACGTACAACCTCTGTGAGCATAGACATACTAGTGCAAAATTCAGGGGGAACATACAACCTCTGTGAGCCATGATAAAAAATCAAGGCATCTAGCAAAAGTTAGGTTGAATATAAACTTCCTATGAGCTAGAAATAAACAATTTTCATAATATTGCAAATGATATAAATGTATTGATCTAGTGTGTTGGTACGTGTAACATTATCCACCATGAAGAGAATTTAGAATTGCCTTGTAAAGATTTGATTTGTAACTAAAGTCTTAAGTCTAGTTCTATTTTTTCACTAAAGTGTAATNAAGTCTTAAGTCTAGTTCTATTTTTGAACTAAAGTGTAATGTTGAGTTGTAACTGAAGTCTTAAGTCTAGTTCTATTTTTGAACTAAAGTGTAATGTTGAGTTGTAACTAAAGTCTCAAGTCTAGTTCTATTTTTGAACTAAAGTGTAATGTTGAGTTGTAACTGAGGTCTCAAGTCTAGTTTTATTTTCGAACTAAAGCATTCCAGTCTCAAATCTAGTTCTAAGTTTAAACTAAAGTATGGAGCTGAGTTATGATTAACTCATGAAAACATGTTACTATTTTGAGTCTCTCCTCTTCTCCTCTCCTGCCTATATAAGCAAAGGTCGACCCCTCTCTTCAACACAGTTTTTATATGTAGGTTAAGGGAGAAGCAATAGAGGCACATATCAATGATAAAGAGGCAGCATACCAAAGCAACATATTAGTTTTGTATATAAACAATAGAGGAAACATATCAAAGGTGTATTTCATCAAGGTATTTGAGGTCTTTGTCAGGTCAGAGTCATCTTGGAAAGCTCTTTAAGAACAGGACATTCATGGTGGATATTTGTAAGTGATCTTACATTATTAGTGACATAAAGGAATATCATTTGTTGGGGTTTTTCTCCCTGTACAAGGTTTCCCCATGGTATATGTGTTGTTGATGTGCATGCTTACCCATCTGCATAGTTATTGATATTTGATTATTTGGTATTGTTGAAATGTATTAAGCTGGAATCAAAGTGTTGAAGAAAATAAAAGAATTATTCTGCATAAGAAATCAAGCTCATAATTTAACATGGTATCAAAGCTTAGGGTATGTTAAACGTGTTGAAGTGCAGTAGAAGGTACACACAGATCCAATCTAGATTGATTAATTTTCCAGTGTGAGGTCCATGGCATCCTCCATTTCAATCAGGGTTGAGGATAAGCTCGAAGAAGCTACCAGCTTCAATGTGTGGAAGCTCTGGATAACAAATATCTTGCAAGAGCATGATCTTGAGTGGTATGTGACCACAGTGATGGAGGAACCCACTACTAATGTAGGAAGAGAGGCCTTCAGGAAGAGTCAAGCAAAGGCCAAGCGAATCATCTTTGACTCGGTCAAAGACAATATAATGCCTGCAATGACTTCGTTAATGACTGCCAAGGACTATATGGATACCTTGGTGAATCTGTATGAGAAATGGGCTCCAAGTCAGAAGAGGACACTTAAGCACAAGCTTAAGTATTTGAAGATGGATAAAGGTGAATCAGTGGCATATTTCTGTTCCAGGATAGCCTAGATCAGAGATCAGCTTTTGGTCACAGGGGTGACAGTGGACGATGATGATTTAGTGCAGGCCATTTTTTACGGTCTTCCTTCTTCATGGGAGACCTTCTTATCCAGTGTAAGTGGGAGAGATATTCAACCCACGTTTTATAGGTTATGGCATGATTTCCTCCAGGAGGAGAGTCACACAGCTACCAGGAGCGAGCCAACAAAAGAAGAGCACTCAACTTTAGCATCAAGATTCAAGGGAAAGAAGAAAGGCACTTTCCAGAAAGGCTCTCAGTGGAAGCCAAACACCAAAGGTACATTCAAAGGCAAGAATATTGATACATCTAAGATTAAATAGTTGTAATAAGTTGGGTCATTTTGATAAAGATTGTTAGCTTAGAAAGAAATATCCAAGGAAAGGGAAACATTATGCCTCAATTGTTGAGGATGATGAATCCAAAAGAAATCAGAAAAGTCCTTCTAATGAGAAAGAAAATAGAAAAGAATATTACTTGGTTTCTGCCTTATCCAGTTCAGTTTTCATGGGGCCAAAAACTTGGTTAGTAGACAGTGGTGCATCAAAGCACATGGCAGGGTACAAGGATATCCTCTTAGATTTCGAGACAAAATATTTTGCAGAGCAGGTTGAGCTTATGAATGATAAATGTTACAAGATAGAGGGACTAGGCTCTATCTCCTTCATATTAGAATCTGGGGCTAGAATTCATGTTGATGAAGTATTATATGTTTCAAAGCTTAAGAAGAATCTACTATCATTTGCAACCCTTGAGGACAAGGGAAATTGGGTGATCCTCAAGGAGAAGAAGGCACTACTATGGGCTAAATGTAGCCACTTAAGTACAACAAAACCCATTGGAACTCGCAATGGAGGATTTTACGTCGTGTCAGGACAGTCAATTCAGGCAGGGGCTCATGATGCAACTAGCTCTAGCGAGTCGTGGCACATAAGACTTGGACATCTTCATTACAAAGATCTTCCAGATCTACAGAACATGGTATGTGGCATGCCCTCTATTTCTCTTAGTAAAAATGAAATTTGTAAGGGATGCATGCTAGGTAAAAATATAAAGAAAGCATTTCCTAGTAGCGACAACAAAGCTCATGGCATATTATATCTGGTTCATTCTGATGTATGTGGTCCCATGTCATCTCCGTCACTCAGTGGTTGTTTGTATTACATCTTTTTTATTGATGATTTCTCAATAAAATGTTGGATATATTTTCTTAAATCTAAAAGTGACACATTTGATAAATTCAAAGAGTATAAAGCCGTCATTGAAAAGCAGACATGGAAACAGATCAAAATCCTTAGAACATACAATGAAGGAGATTTTGAATCTCTCCAGTTTGAGGATTTTTGCAAGTCAACAAGGATCAAGAGACAATTGACTGTGCCATATAACCCTTAGCAAAATGGTGTTGCTGAGAGGAAAAACATGACTATTTGTGAGGCAGCAAAAGCAATGATGTTTGACCAAGATCTACCAAATTATTTATGGGCATAAGCTACCTCCACTGGCGTGTATATTCAGAACATGTGTCCACATGCTATCTTGAAGAACAAGACTCCTAAAGAGGTCTTCTCAGGTATCAAACCTGAAGTAGGGCATCTAAGGATATTTGGGTGTCCTTTGTATATTCATGTCCCTAAGGAAAAGAGGAAAAAGATGGAACCCTTAGGCAAGAAAGGGGTTTTTGTGGGGTATAGTGAGAACTCCAAGGCTTACAGGATTTATGTACTAGGTCAGAGGCAAATAAAGGTAAGAAGACATGTGACGTTCTATGACAAAGCCACATTTAAGAAATCCAAAGAGCTCCAACAGGAATCAGAAGTAGTTTAGCCAACTTCACCCTCTTCTGAAAATGAAGAGTCAGATGATCAAAGGGAGAAACATTGTGAAGGGCCAATTAATGATCCCCTAGAACCTTCTTAAGTGTTAGAAATAAATCTTGAAGAACCTCCAGCCAAAAGGAAGCCAAGGTGTCTTAAATAAATAGTGCAGGAAGAAGAAAGGATAGTTGCTCCCAAAGAAAATTTCAGAGAAAGGAAGAGGCCTCATAGGTTTGGAGGCTATGTTGCACTGATGAGAAGCATTAGTGATGTCAAACCTTCTTCATTTGAAGAAGAAGATAAATTACAAGTATGGAAGGATGTCATGCTTAAGGAATACAGGTCTATTATAAAGAACAATGTTTGGGACATTGTGTCGGGGCCAAAAGAAAAATCAATGGTTTCTTCCAAATGGATCTATAAGATCACATATGTAGCTGATGGAAGTGTGGAAAAGTTCAAAGCAAGCTTTGTAGCAAGAGGCTTCACTCAGAAAGAAGGAATCGACTATGAAGAGACTTTTTTCCCTCTAGCCAGGTATACCTCCATTCGAACTATTATTGCTTTAGCTTTTGTTCTTGGTTGGAAGCTACATCAAATGGATGTAAAAACAACATTCTTGAATGGAAATATTGTACAGGAGGTCTTTGTGGAACAACCAGATGGTTTTGTAATACATAACAAAGGCACTCATGTATGAAAGCTAAGGAAGTCCTTGTATGGTATTAAGCATGCTCCCATAGTTTGGTATGACAGGATTGATGGCTTTCTTAAAATCCTGGGATTTCAGAAAAGTGATGTTGATGCAAATCTATACTTCAAGGTAAGAGGTAACCAACCTGTTATACCAATCATGTATGTTGATGATCTATTTCTAACAGGAGATGGAGGGCTAATAGACTAGTGTAAGACGGAGCTAACCTAATAATTCGAGATGAAAGACTTAGGCTTGATGTGTTACTTCCTAGGATTGGAAGTGTGGAAAAGACAGGGCGAGCTATTTATGGCATAAGGAAAATACATAGTGGATGTACTAAAGAGGTTTGGTATGATGAATTGCAAATCCATGTCTACTTCGATGGTTACCAACCTAAGGAAGCTGCATGATTCTGATACAGGTTCAGATTTGGTGGATCCCACCATGTATAGGCAGCTGATTGGATCATTGATGTACATGATCCACACTAGGCCAGATATATGCTATGCAGTGATTGCAATGAGTCAGTTCATGACTGAACTGAGACAGAGACACTGGGTGGAAACAAAGCACATCTTGAGATATCTCAGAGGGACCATTACTTATGGTGTGAGATATACATCTAGTGGTGGTTTATTTCTACATGGGTATGTAGATGTTGACTGGGAAGGAAGCCCAGTGGATCGGAAGAGTACTTTTGGATACTGCTTTAGTTTAGGATCCGCTATGATCTCTTGGTCAAGCTATAAGTAGGGATCCATTGCACGGAATACATCATAGGCTGAGTACATTGCAACAAGTGATGCTAGCAAGGAAGCACGATGGCTCAAAAAATTGGTTTCTGGGTTGTTTGGAGACAAGCTCGAGGCGACGGTGGTTCACTGTGATAATCAATATTTCATAAAATTGACAGAGAACCTGATATTTCACAAAAGGTCAAAACATATTGACATGAGGTACCACTACATCCGAGACTTGGTCCATAGAAAAATTGTAAAGTTACAGTACATAGGCACGAGCGAGGAGGTAGTTGATATCTTGACCAAGCCTCTGACCTCAAGATAGTTTGTGCAGCTGAGAGGCAAGCTTGGTGTGGCTGAGAATGACTCCCTCGCTGAGAGGGAGTGTTAAATTTAGTAGCATCGACAGTCATTCTCCAATGAGAGGCCATATGGGCCACCCTGAGGCTAGCCAGGGAGGTTTGGAGAATCAACCAGTCTTGTGAGGTATTGACAAAAGCCAGGGGGAATGTACAACCTCTGTGAGTCAAACCAAAAGTCAGGATGAACGAGATGCTATGTGAGTCTAATGAAAAAGTCAGGGGGAATGTACAACCTTTGTGAGCATAGAAGGTCTAGTGCAAAATTCAGGGGGAATGTACAACCTCTATGATCATAGACAGACTAGTGCAAAAGTCAGGGGGAACTTACAACCTCTGTGAGCCTAGTCAAACCTTGTGAGCCATGAGAAAAAGTCAAGGCATCTAGCAAAAGTTAGGTTGAATATAAAATTCCTATGAGCTAGAAACAAATGATATTCATAATATTGCAAATGAAATAAATGTATTGATCTAGTGTGTTGGCACATGTAAATTTATCCACCATGAAGAGAATTTTGAATTTCCTTGTAAAGATTCGAGTTGTAACTGAAGTCTTAAGTCTAGTTCTATTTTTGAACTAAAGTGTAATGTTGAGTTGTAACTGAAGTATTAAGTCTAGTTCTATTTTTGAACTAAAGTGTAATGTTGAGTTGTAACTGAAGTCTTAAGTCTAGTTCTATTTTTGAACTAAAGTGTAATGTTGAGTTGTAACTAAAGTCTTAAGTCTAGTTCTATTTTTGAACTAAAGTGTAATGTTGAGTTGTAACTGAAGTCTCAAGTCTAGTTCTATTTTTGAACTAAAGTGTAATGTTGAGTTGTAACTGAGGTCTTAAGTCTAGTTCTATTTTCGAACTAAATCATTCCAGTCTCAATTCTAGTTCTAAGTTCAAACTAAATTATGAAGTTGAGTTATGATAAACTCATGCAAACATGTTACTATTTCGAGTCTCTCCTCTTCTCCTCTTCATCCTATATAAGTAGAGGTCGACCCCTCTCTTCAATACAGTTTTGATATGCAAGTTAAGGGAGAAGATATAGAGGCACATATCAGTGATAAAGAGGCAGCATAGCAAAGCATCATATCAGAGTTGTATATCAACAATAGAGGCACAATATTAGAGGTGTATTTCAGCAAGGTATTTTAGGTCTTTGTCGGGTCAGAGTCATCTTGGCAGGCTCTTTAAGAGCAGAACATTCATGGTGGATATTTGTAAGTGATATTACATTATTAATGAAATAAAGGAATATCGTTTGTTGGGGTTTTTCTCCCTGTACAGGGTTTCCCCAGGGTATATGTGTTTTTGATGTGCATGCTTACTCATCTACATAGATATTGTTATTCAATTATGATTTGGTATTGTTGAAGTGTAATAAGTTGGAATCAAAGTGTTGAAGAAAATAAAATAATTAATCCACATAAGAAATCAAGCTCATAATTTAACATTCCCTTCCTTTAAACCAACTTATAAGAGAGTGTTAGGTTTATTGAACAATAATATTGTGACTTTAGATAAGTGTTCTAAGACTACATAAGCTAGTTCAAAGTAGAAGAGTAGAATCCATGTGTAAGAGCATAAGTATGAAGTCATGAAGAATAACATGTCAGCAATAGGATGAAGAATTTGAATTAGTCAATCAACAAACAACTATCCATATCCTCATCCAGGACGTGCAATAGAACATCAAACCTTGCAGCCACATAGTATCATCAAACACTTCATAATCAACGAATAGTTTAAAACAAATGTCAATGAAACACCATAGGTCAATAAGCATCATGACAACATTTAAAATCATCATATCAAAAGGAATAATCAACACCCATCAAAAAAATCATCCTACAAAATAAAACCCCCAAATCCCTCAAGGTATGCAAAGACATAACATTAGGTTCAAGCAGTAGAGGATTAGGCAATAGGGTTGAAAATTTAGTAGGGAACCCCTTTCCTTTTGCTTGTAAAATAAAAAGTAAAAGTGGGTCGTTGTGGGAAAAACATGCAATGAATCCATTAATACAAATCAATGACAAATATCTAATCAAGAAATGATCAGATGGTTTTTAAGCATTGCTACTATGTTGCATGTGCTAATGAATATCCCTTCATTGTTTTTCCACCATAACTTTCAGATCATATCTCATATTGGAGAAAACGAATAGTCGTTGGAAAGGTATTGAGGAGTAGAAGAGATATGTCAACCCATAATTTTGATTTGGGCATTTTATTTTCTTCAAAAGTGATCAAAGTTAATTTTGTAGCAACAAAAGAGCGAAAATTGCAACATGTAATTGTTGTAACTTTTCATTCAAAACTCAGATTGAGGCACGAGGACAGTCGTTGGAAAGTTGTTTCGAAAAGGAATTCATTTAAGGAATTATACTTGGGAGTAGTTCATTTATATTATTCATAATTTAAAACGAAGAATGACAAGTAATCTAATTGATAAATATTTTGCAATATGCTTAATTATAATAGAAAATTATTCCATGCACATTCTTGCAGAATTGGAGATACAAAAAAGTTGACTTTAGTTCCTACATGAAAAATAGAGACATGGAGGATGCTCAAGGGTTTTAAATCCATGAATAAAGAAATTGGAGGTCTTCATACCACCATGGGTAATGTTGAGACTGATTCTAATGGGAGAAGAGATAGGCAAGGGACTGTAACTATGAGAAGCCTGCAAAAAGAAGTGCAGAGATATAGGAATGATAATGAGAGGATCATGAAGGCTCAAGAAGAGATACTTCAAATCCTAAACATGGTACATAAGAAAGTTAACAAGGACTCTGGAACCAAGCAAGCAACTATTGCTAGACAAGTAATAGCATCAAGATCCCATAGAAAAAGAGATGATCTTGGGAATGATAGCTAGTCAAGAAGCATGAGTAGACACCATCATTCTCCAAGGAATTCCACCAGAAGAACTCATGCAATTTTAGGTCCAGGGAGAAACCCAAGTGTGTCTCCTGTTCAGAGGAAAAGGAGAATACCTCAAGAAGACATTTTTCAGGGTGAACTCAGGAATATTAAGCCACCAACTTTCAATAGTGAGCACAATAAAGGAGGACATGTTTAGGCTTGACTGTTGGAAATGAAGAAATATTTCTAGCTACATGATTACCCATCTCAGGTAGAATCTATAATTTCCACCTACCACTTGCAAGGGAAGGAAGCCATGTGGTGGGATCAACTTAAGTAGTTCAAGAACCTTGATGAGAAAAGAATCCCATGGAGGTAGTTTAAGGGATATTTCCAAGAGAAATATTTTTCTGAGCATTACTATGAAACAAAGATGAAATGGTTCTTTGAACTCAAGTTGGGAACCATGACAATGGAGGAATATGAGAAGTGGTTCTTTGAATTGTTAAATTATGTTGACTTCATCAAGGATGAGAAGGTCAAAATCCAAAGGTTTATGAGTGGGTTACCCTCTTTCTAAAGTGATAATATTAAATATGATAACCCCAAAACCTTGAAGGAAACCATAAGGAGAGAAAGGCATATGTATGAGTAGAGCAAAGGAAGACCATATTTCCAAAGAGTTTGGAATGACAAGATGAAGGATAAGAAGGATCAAAGGCAAAAGGGTTTTAAGCCAGCCTTTTTCATGGATAATTTCTAAGAAAATCAACACGGTCAAGTCTCCCAAAATGAATACAATACTACATATTCATTTGGAAAAAGGCCAAGGCAGCAACCGATATAATGTTGGGGATGTAAGGGAAATCATCTATATAGGGATTTCCCTCACAAAGGAGAAAGAATGAGGACTTTCCACAACATTCAAGAGGATGAAACAATGAAAGACATGGGAGGAAGCATGCCAAGGATTTATGTAGCTTTGGACAACAAGAAAGAAGAATATCAATCCCCCATGATCGAAGTGGACGGTAAGATTGACAACCAAGTACCCATAGAAATTTTGATTGATTCCAAAGCTAGCCATAGTTACATTAATGCTAACATTTTTGAAATATTTCACTTACAAAGAAGTAAGCATAAGAAATCTTTGTTAGTTCAGTTATCCACGGGGGCTAAGAAGAAAATCAATGAGTTGGTTAAAGATTGCTCGGTAGACAGGAATGGACTTAACAAAAAGGTATATGTAAACATCATATCGTTGGGTTCATATGACTGTCTAATTTGCATGGATTGGTTGGAGAAACATCATGTTGTCCTAGAATGTTACAACAAGACAATCGCATGTCTTGATGAGGAAGGGAAACAAGGAAAGATTCAAGGCATTCCAAGAGTTGTAGTTGTTAGAGAGATTTCAGATATGTAGTTGAAGAAGAGCTTCAAGAAGGGATGTCAAATGTTTGTATCCCATATGGAGGAGGCAGCGAAATACAAAGTGGAAAGAATTGAAGACCATCTGATTTTGAGGGATTTTGAAGATATTTTTAAAGAATTTCCAGGATTATCACCAAAGAGAGACATTAATTTCTCTATTGATTTGGTGCCAGTAGCTGCCTCAATTTCCAAGACACCATACATAATGGGTACACCATAATTGAAGGATTTGCATATGTAGCTTGAAGAGTTATTAAAAAATGGGTATATACGCCCAAGTGTGTCACCTTGGGGAGCCCTACTTCTTTTTTTTTAAGAAGAAGGATGGAACCTTAAGGTTGTGTATTGATTTCAAAAAGCTTAATAAGGTTACCATAAAGCATAAGTATCATTTTCCCATAATTGATTATTTGTTTGATCAGATGAAAGTTGTGAGAATATTTTCGAAGATTGACTTGATATCAAGCTATCATCAAGTAATGATAAAGGAAGAAGACATCAACGAGACAACATTCAAAACAAGATATGAGCATTATGAATTCATGGTAGTGCCATTTGGGCTATCAAATGCCTCAACACTCTTTATGTGTTTGATGAATGGAGTGTTCAGGGAGTACCTGGACAAGTTTTTGATTCTGTTCTTAGATGATATCCCCGTCTATTCTAAATCAGAAGAGGAACAAGAGAAGAATTTAAGAATGGTGTTGCAAGTTTTAAGAGAACATAGATTGTATGCTAACTAAGTAAGTGCATCTTTTATCCAAAGAAGATTCACTACTTGGGGCATATAATATCAGCAGCAGGGTTAGAATTTGATCCTGAGAAGATAGAGGCCATTAAAGGATGGCTAGCACCAAAGAATGTGATAGAGTTCATATCATTCATGGGTCTTTCTGATTATTACCAAAGATGCATAAAAGGGTTCTCAAAGATTGCAAGTCCAATCACTTCCTTGCAAAAGAAGGGAGTGAAATTTGAATGGAATTCCAAGTGTGAAGAGAGTTTTCAAACAGTTGAAGGAAATATTGACAAGTGCACCAATATTGAAGATTGCAGATCCAAGTGAATATTTTGTTGTGTGCACCGATGCATGCAAATAAGGACTCGATGGAGTTCTCAGTCAAAGGGACCATGTGGTGTGCTATGAGTCTAGAAAATTAAAAGAACATGAGAGGAATTATGCTACACGTGACTTGGAGTTAGCAGTGATTGTACTTGCATTAAAAATGTGGAGGCATTACCTTATGGGTAAGAAATTCGAGCTAAGAACAGACCAGTGTGGTCTGCAACATTTGTTTGGACAACCAACAATAAATGCTAGACAAACTAGATGGCTGGAATTTCTGAGTGAATATGACTTCGAAATTAAACATATAAAAGGAAAAGAAAATCAAGTAGTCGATGCACTCAGCAAGAGAGCTCATGAAGTGCATGTGGCAACCATCAACATGTACAAGACATATTTGAAAGAAAAAATTATTGCAACAACAAATTCAGATCACCATTATTTAAAAATAAAAGAAACATTACACAAGGCAATTTTCAGTATAAATTTAATTTTTATGAGCTGAAAGAAGATGGGATTATCATGTACAAGGGAAAAGTATATGTGTCGAAATCCAATGAGATAAAAAATGCAGTTCTAAAGGAAATGCACAATTTCCCATATGTCGAACACCCAATATATCAGAAGACAATTCCAGTTGTGAGAATCCAATAATTATGGTCAAGAATGAAGAAGGAAGTGGCTAATTACAAAGCTAGATGTCTAGAATGCCAAAAACTGAAGGCAAAGCATAGACATCCAACAATTTTTCTACAGACATTACCCATTCTGAAATGGAAATGGGAAGTAGTTACAATTGATTTAATTACTAAGTTGCCCAGAACAGTGAAGTGACATGATTCCATCATGGTGGTGGTGGATAAATTGACTAAAGCAACACATTTTATTACAGTAAAACTACACACAAGGAAACAAATATTGCATATATCTACTTGAAAGAAGTTGCTAGGCTACATGGTGTGACATACCCACTACTCAAAATCAAACTTTTTCATTGATTCCTCAACAGTCAGAATCCCCGAAGTCTTACGGGGCTTAGCACAGGCTAGCTCTTTCCTTTTTCCACCTCCATGTGATTATAGTTCACCATTATGAGCCGAATCAGCACGGCGTCTTTTCGCACTTCGTGACTCGGTGCTACCAGAATGTCGAGTCTCTCGACATTGCAAACCCTGAAGCTTGGAACAATGAAACGCTGAACCACGACGGGGCTATCGAGGGGCAAGTTTTTCTCTTGGGGACTTGTCTACGTTACCCTGTACTGTACCCACGCGCTTAAGCCAACCAAGAGCTTAACATATTTTCATGATTTGGGGAATCGCGATACACGACTCCTACATTTCCACATTCAAATCCCTGAATCATCTGAGGTCTCCAAAGTTTCCCTCCCAAGGGAGATCGACCGTCCGCACATGACCGTGTATTTCCCTGAGTCAAATTCGGGTTTTGGAGTTTCTTCTTTTCTGATGTTGAGAGTTCTTGACCTCTCGATCTCCTAAACTCCGATGAGACAACTCCCCGTCTTTGGCCCTTAGCCCCTTCTGGCTAGATTCTTGGTCCACGTGACCACTATCCTCGTGACCACAACCCTATCTCCTATCGGGGTTTCGGACATCGCAATGTCGAACCGCAAGGATACCTTGTCCACGGGATTCCCGATATCCTGATCCCCAATTGTCCGACCTGACGTTAGCTAGGCCCCACAACAATGGAGCTTTCTCCCTCTGGTCGGGGTTTCGGACTTCGCGATTCCAAGTTGCAAGGACTTCTTGTCCATGGGATTCCCGATATCCAGACTCACGATTTCCTGATTGACGATTCTCTTTTCGAGACTTTTCCTAGAGGCCCCGATCACTGCCATGCGTCCCCTCAAGATGGATGGTCTTGATCACCTCTCGTTGTTTCACGACTTCGAATGCTCCAGAAGTCTTGTCCTCAAGACTTGCGAAACGTTGAACTCCGATGCACCGATTTGTCCTTCTATCGGGACTTCCCCCAATAGTCTAGATCTTCGCCACGAATCCCCAAATGATGGACGGCCCTGATCCAATCTCGCTGATTTGGGGTTCCTGGTGTCAAGTGACTCTCCGCACGTCCTCGATATCCCTGATATCCACTCTGATACCACTTTGTCAACTCGAATCCCCGGTATCCGAAATACCAGTGGACTCTCGATCTCCGCCACGCGTCCTCCTAAGATGGACGGTTCAGATTGGTTTCGGGATTTTCACTATGAAAATCCCCGACCTCATGTCATCGTGACTCCCGATTTCACGAATGTCGATATCCCGATGGCCACTCCTCTTGTCAAAACCTTCAACCTCCTATTCACGAGGGCTTAACCCTCATGCATCTTTTAACAGATCCAACGACTGTCGAGTTTTCCTAGCTAAGGTTTAACGGCTCAGATCTGTCCCACCTTGTGCACTCTTCCACTACTTCATGGGTGTGGAAAAATCAACGATCCATATGTTCTCATGGATTGTGGGGGTCTACGATCCCGATTTCCTCGCTATTCACGAAGATAGAGGAAAAGGGGGCGAGGTATGTAACGCCCTTATTTCTTTCGTCAATCTAACAGTCGTGAATGACCTGGGGATCTTTCGATGGGATCTCGTCCGTCGATTGATACTTATCCCTACGCTCTTACTTCGGGATTTTAAGAGGGTCATTCCTCCTCGTACAGGGTTGTTAGGGCTTGCACATTCAAGTCCTTTTTCCAGGTTCTTGGTAAACCTTTCCCAGGAGGGATTCTCTGTGAAGAGATCTATTCTGGGGCACTCCTAGAGACAGATAAGGGGAAACAAACTCCCGAGTATGGGATGGAATTCTGACTTGGTTCAACTCATGCATAATTAAATTCATTTATCAGTCATAAGCCAATTCATTCATTTTCTGTTCGAAGCATATATCTATTATTTCTTATCAAAACACTGCACAGACATTCTTATACTGTAATTGTTCACAATTTCACAGTTCTATGAGCATATATGTCAGTATATGAATTTCAAGATGCAATATGTAAAACACTTATCAGAAATGACACCAGAAGTGACTGCAACAGCTGAGAGGGGTGCTCGTTTCCACCCAACCATAGGCGTAGCGACTCCCAGCGGATTTACCACTAGCCACCCCGAGCTGAGACCACGATGTTGTGAGACTGCGTCTCTCTGTCTGCCAGTGACCAGGAGCGAAGGTTGCAATCCTTCCTCTTTGCTATCACTCACTCTGCATAATGTGAAAGTTCCCCTCGCGTCTGCTCCCCTCGAGTCGCTTCTTCCCCACACCTTATCCTCTTGTGAGGTTGCGTGTTGCATGATTACCTTCACGCTGATCAGGCCTGAAGGCTCTACGGATAGGCGGTTCACCTCCCCATCCTTCATTAAGCCATCAACCTGCCAGCCTACAAGGCATTAAATTCAGGGCTAGCGAGCCGCTTTTGGTTCTCCGAGCCAGCGGAGTCCAAATACGGTATTAATTCTCGGTGGAAGTTAATGCCACCTTTCCAGGTGCCTTCCACCGCCATCATGGTCTCTTTTTTTGCACATCCCCTCTCAGCAATCCTGCAATAAAATTCATGATGTTATTCGCATTCATTGACCTTTCCCTCAAGGTCCATTTACATCACATATTCATATTTATGAGTTTGCCATAGTCCTTGGCCAGTTCAGTTATATTTACAAGCTGGGGGAAACAGGGTGTTACAATTCCCTCTCCCTTAAAAGGAACATCGTCCTCGATGTTCTTATCTACTAACATGAACGGTATGTACAGAAGTAAACAAAATCGGATATGCTTGTCTCATGGCATCCTCCATTTCCCATGTAATCCTCATCTGGGCCAAAATGCTTCCACTGCACCTTGACCTGTGCAATGGTTCAGTTCCGGAGCAGGGTTTCCTTTCTATACAATATGCATTGGGGTTTTGGTAGAAATTCTCCCTCCGGTTCCACCTGGATCACAGACTAGTCAATTATATGATTAGCATCATGTACATATTTCTTCAATAATGAAACATGGAAAACATTATGTGCTTTTACTGTGGGAGGAAGTGCTAGCCGATAGGCTACAGGTCCCACTCTATCTAGAACCTCAAAGGGTCCACAATACCGGGGTGCCAACTTGGCACAAGATCCCATTTTCAGGGAACTCCTTCTAGGCTTAATTCTGAGATATACATGGTCTCCCATTTTGAGCTCTCTTGGAGTTCTCTTTTGATCAGCATAACTTTTCTGTCGGTTCTGAGCGACCTTCAGATTTCGTTTTATCTTAGTCACTTGTTGTTCCATTTCTTTCAACATATCAGGTCCAATAGAAATCCTATTTACATGGTTACTCCAGCTGACTGGAGTATTACATGGCCTACCATAGAGGACCTCGAAGGGACTCATATTTAAGGATGCTTGGTAGCCATTGTTGTAGGCAAATTCTACCAATGGCAGGTAGTCTTCCCATTTCCTGGGTTGATGCATTACATGCATCCTCAACATATCTTCTAATATTTGATTTACTCTTTCTGTTTGTCCGTCGGTTTGAGGGAGATAGGAGGTGCTAAACAACAATTTAGTCTCTAAACCCGCCATCAGTTATTTCCAAAAATTGGAAGTAAATTTTGTGTCTCTGTCAGAGATTATCTCTCTCGGCATATTGTGCAGTCGAAACACCTCTTTCATGAATATCTGGGTGATATCTATCGCCTTGCGGGTCGATTTGATGGGGATGAAATGAGCGGACTTGCTCAATTTATCCACCACTACCATAATGGCGTCATTTTGTTTGGTTGAAGTTGGAAATCCAGTGATAAAATCCATGAAGATGGTTTCCCATGTCCATTCTGGGATGGGTAAAGGGTGTAATAGTCCGGCTGGGTGTCGATGTTCCGCTTTAACCTGTTGGCATTCTATGCATTGGGCCAAATATTTGGCTATGTCCTTCTTCAATCAGGGCTAATAAAATTGTTTACGGGTGGCAGTAATCATTTTCTGGTATCATGGGTGACTAGTGTAGGGTCTTTTATGTAGTTCATCCATGATGAACCTCTTCAAGTCGTCACAATTGAGAATGTATAGTCTATCTCTGTAAGTGAGCAGGCCTCCTTCGGTCATCTGATAGCCTTCATATTTTACTCCAGCGGGTTCTTGCTGTAGGTACAGGGTCACATTTCGAACGAAGGGATCTGTTTCTTGTGCCTTTTTAACTCTGTTCTTGACATCTGTCTCACAGGTACTCACCGCTGCCAAGTGAATTGTTCTCATGCTTCTGCTAAGGGCATCGGCCACCCTATTCTCTTTCCCTTTAATGTGTTTTATTTCAAAATCAAATTCGCTAATGAGGGCCATCAATCTGGCTTGTCTAGCATTAAGCTTTGGTTGATCAAACAAATACCATAATCCACAATGATCTGTCATAAGCACAAATTTTCTTCCCAAGAGGTAATGCCTCCACATTTTTAAGTCGTGCACTATGGCAGCCAGTTCTAGATCATGAGTCACATAATTGACCTCGTGTTCATTCAATTTTTGGGATTCATAACAGATCACCTTTCCTTCCTGCATAAGGACTCCTCCGAGCCCTTCCTTATAGGCATCTGTGCACATAAGGAAGTCAGCTTTTGGGTTAGCGATTTTCAACACGGGTGCATGGGTTAGTAGGTGTTTCAAGGTTTGAAATCTTTCTTCACATTGTTGTGTCCACAGGAATTTTGTCCCCTTCTTCTGGAGGGCAGTGATTGGACAACCAATCTTGGAGAAATCTTTTATAAATCTCCTATAGTATCCTGCCAATCCCATAAAGGATCTGATGTCTGAAACATATTTTGGGGTAGGTCATTCCATGATAGACCTGATCTTGTCAGGATCTACTGCTACCCCTTCCTCAGACAGAACATGTCCCAAGTAGTGTATTTTCTTCTGAAAGAAGTAACATTTGTTGAATTTAGCATAGAGCTGATGCTCTCTTAGCACTTGCAGCACAAGTCTAAGATGCTCTTCATGTTCTTCTCTATTATTAGAGTAGATTAATATGTCATCAATGAAAACTAGTACAAATTTATCTAAAAATTTACTGAGTACATTGTTCATTAAACACATGAAAGTGGCAGGGGCATTGGTTAACCCAAATGGCACTACCACAAACTCATAATGACCATACCATGTCCAGAAAGCAGTTTTATGGATGTCTTCACCCTTGATTCGGACTTGATGGTATCCTGACCTCAAGTAAATCTTTGAGAAAATAGACGCACCCCCCAATTGATCGAATAGATCATCGATCTTGGGCAAGGGGTACTTGTTCTTTATGGTTACTTTATTGAGCTATCTATAATCTATGCACAGTCTAAGGGTGCCATCCTTCTTTTTCACAAATAGGACTGGTGCTCCCCATGGGGACACGCTGGGTCGAATATAACCCTTATCCATCATTTCTTTCAATTGCAATTTGAGTTCAACTAAATCAGGTGTGCTCATCCGGTAGGGTGTTCTAGACACCGGCACCACTCCTGGTGCGAGCTCTATCGAGAAGTCAATGTCTCTTCTCGGAGGTAGACCTGGTACCTCTTCCGGAAACACATCTCTATATTCTCTCAGGATAGGGTGATCCTCAAGGCTTGGTTTAGCACCTTCAGTTGTTTTCAACACCTATATTGCATATAGGGGACATCCCTTTCGGTAATACTTTCTCATTTGCAGGGCTAATATTTGTCTCACCGAGACCGGTTTTCGGATCCCTTGAAGGGTTATTCTTTTTCCTTCTTTGCTCACACATTCTAAGGTTTTATGGTAACAATCCAGTTTGCCTTTATGGGCGGCCAGCCAGTCCATACCAATCAACATATCGTATGATCCCAGGGGTAATACATTAAGGGTTGCTTGGGTGGGGAATTCACCCAACCTTAGTTGGCAGGCTGGTATGACCTCTACTACCTTTCTTTTGGTGCCAGTGGCTAACTGTACCGACCATGGCTTAGTTTGCTTTCATGGCTGTAGCTTACACTTATCAACAACTTTAGGGGCTATATAACTCAAATTTGAACCAGGGTCAATCAAAACAGACACTAGATGGTTGAAAATCATACCTTCTATTTCCACCACTGAAGCTTGGTGGTCAGCTTGGTTATTATCCAAGGATGCATAAATTTGTGGCACACTCCTTGCCACATCATTGACTGTGGTAGCTTCCTGCATGTTATAAATTTTCCGACTATTCTGTTGTCGGTGTGGACAGTCTCTCAGGAGATGCTCTTCCCCACAACCCCAGCATTTCAGAGGTTCTTTCTTTGGGTTATTAGTCTTCACTGATATAGGTCCAGAAGTTTTATTTTCGTCCACCGAGGGAAAGTTCTGTTGGAGTACACTCCGGGTTGGAAAGTTCATTCTAGGGTTATTTTTGTAGTTTTTAAATCATGAGGATTTGCTCCCCTTTTTCTGAAATCTCGAACCACTCTTTTGTTTCCATTCTCCACGAGACTCTGCCCGATGTCCATATTGTTCATGACAATATGTTTCCTTTTGTATAGTGTCTTCTAGGGTCTTTGGCTCGTCGAATTCGATTCGGTTCCGGTATTTCTTGGGTAGCCCACTGATGAAGTGTTGTGCCTTCACCTTCTCTACTTTGATGTAGGGTACATATCTCAATAAGTTGAGGAAATTGTTGACATATTCCTCTATAGTGAGTTGTCTCAGTTTGAGTTCATAAAACTCTTTAGCCTTCTCATCGAAATACTTTTCCAACAAATACTTCTTTCGAAAGTATTTTTCAAACTGTTTCCAAGACAGGTCCTCCTCACGGACCCCCTTCATATTCTTAAGATCTTCCCACCAGATAGAATCCTTTCCGTTCAGATTGAAAGTGGCCACTCGGGCCTTCAAATTCTCTGAAAAATCATGGACTCTAAAATATTTCTTCAGTCCAAGTAGCCAGGCCTCGGCTTCCTCTCCCTTATTTATCTCACCGTCGAAGGAGGGAGGTTTGGCCTTTCTGAATTCCTCAAATTTATGACCCTTGGAAGTCTTTTTCTTCTTCTGTTTTCTTTGAGAATAGGAACTGGTCCTGCTGCTGGAAGAGCCTTCTGAATCGCCAGCTTCCTTCTCAGTGGAATCGTCTGGCACCGGTCCTTTACCTCTGGGGTGGACCTTTCTTGAGGTGCTTCTCTCAGTATGGCCACTGATACGACCATGTTTCTGCACTTCAGGTTCATGCTGCATTTGTCGTTGTAGGTCGGATAAGCTCTGCAGTAACACTGCATTAATTTCAGTTTGTTTTTCTTGTTCTTTCATCATCCTTTCATTGTCAGCCTTGCAGCTTTGCAATTCAACCATGAGACTCCTCACAGTCTCAGCTAGATCTGGAGGGGTTCCTATTGCTCTTCTTTCGGCAGACTCTTCGTCTTTTTTGTGGGAGCCTTCTCCCACCTCTTGGTGAGTCACCATACTCTACGTCTGTAGATTTCCGCAGTTGATCATCTGCTTGAGTGAAAAGACAAACGCTAGTTATTAGTCAAGAGTTAAATTCATTTTTATTTTTTTTTAATTTGCGCATAAATTTATAACTCTTTCACATGCATACACAGTCGGGTTCTCGTTTCCAAGTTTTANCGTCTGTAGATTTCCGCAGTTGATCGTCTGCTTGAGTGAAAAGACAAACGCTAGTTATTAGTCAAGAGTTAAATTCATTTTTATTTTTTTTTAATTTGCGCATAAATTTATAACTCTTTCACATGCATACACAGTCGGGTTCTCGTTTCCAAGTTTTAATCCTGAACAAAAGAGTTACGTTAGGGGGTTACTCTTCGTAGGAGTACTTCGAACGAAGCTTATGCGTAACTCATGCATGAGCCCAATCAGGCCGAGTGTTGTAACCATGCTTTGATACCACTTTGTGACATACCCACTACTCAAAATAAAACTTTTTCATTGATTCCTCAACAGTCAGAATCCCCGAAGTCCTACGGGGCTTAGCACAGGCTAGCTCTTTCCTTTTTCCACCTCCATGTGATTATAGTTCACCATTATGAGCCGAATCAGCGCGGCATCTTTTCGCACTTCGCGACTCGGTGCTACCAGAATGTCGAGTCTCTCGACATTGAAAACCCTAAAGCTTGGAACAACGAAACGTCAAACCCCGATGGGGCTATCGAGGGGCAAGTTTTTCTCTTGGGGACTTGTCTACGTAACCCTGTACTGTACCCACGCGCTTAAGCCAACCAAGAGCTTAACGGATTTTCACGATTTGGGGAATCGCGATACACGACTCCTACATTTCCCCATTCAAATCCCTGAAGCTTCCAAGGTCTCCAAAGTTTCCCTCCCAAGGGAGATCGACCTTCCGCATATGACCGTGTATTTCCCTGAGTCAAATTCGGGTTTCGAAGTTTCTTCTTTTCTGATGCTGAGAGTTCTTGACCTCTCGATCTCCTGAACTCCGATGAGCCAACTCCCCGTCTTTGGCCCTTAGCCCCTTCTGGCTAGATTCTTGGTCCACGTGGCCACTATCCTCGTGACCACAGCCCTATCTCCTATCGGGGTTTCGGACATCACAATGTTGAACTGCAAGGATACCTTGTCCATGGGATTCTCGATATCTCAATCCCCGATTGTCTAACCTGACGTCGGCTAGGCCCCACAACAACGGAGCTTTCTCCCCCTGGTCGGGGTTTCATACTTCGCGATTCCAAGTTGCAAGGACTTCTTGTCCACGGGATTCCTGATATCCTGACTCACGATTTCCCGATTGACGATTCTCCTTTCGAAACTTTTCTTGGAGGCCCCGATCACTGCCACGTGTCCCCTCAACATGGACGGTCCTGATCACCTCTTGTTGTTTCACAACTTCGAATGCTCCAGAAGTCTTGTCCTCGGAACTTGCGAAACGCCGAACTCTAATGCACCAATTTGTCCTTCTATCGGGACTTCCCCAGATAGTCTGGATCTTCACCATGAATCCCCAACTGATGGACGACCATGATCCAATCTCGCTGATTCGGGGTTTCTGGTGTCGAGTGACTCTCCTCACGTCCTCGATATCCCCGATATCCACTCTGATACCACTTTGTCAACTTGAATCCCCGGTATCCGAAATACCGGTGGACTCTCGATCTCTACCACACGTCCTCCTAAGATGGATGGTTCATATTTTTTTCAAGATTTTCACTATGAAAATCCCCAACCTCATGTCATCGTGACTCCTAATTTCACGAATGTCGATATCTCGATGGCCACTCCTCTCGTCAGAACTTTCAACCTCCTATTCACGAGGGCTTAACCCTCATGCATCTTTTAACAGATCCAACGACTGTCGGGTTTTCCTAGCTAAGGTCTAACGGCTCAGATCTGTCCCACCTTGTACGCTCTTCCACTACTTCATGGGTGTGGAAAAATCAACGGTCCATATGTTCTCATGGATTGTGGGGGTCTACGATCCCGATTTCCTCGCTATTCACGAAGATAGAGGAAAAGGGGGCGAGGTATGTAACTCCCTTATTTCTTTCATCAATCTAACGGTCTTGAATGACCCGGGGATCTTCTGACGAGATCGCGTTCTTCAATTGATACTTATCCCTATGCTATTACTTCGAGATTTTAAGAGGGTTATTCCTCCTCGTACAGGGTTTTTAGGGCTTGCACATTCAAGTCCTTTTTCCAGGTTCTTGGTAAACCTTTCCCAGGAGGGATTCTCTGTGAAGAGATCTATTCCGGGGTACTCCTGGAGACAGATAAGGGGAAACAAACTCCCGAGTACGGGCTAGAAGTCTGACTTGGTTCAACTCATGCATAATTAAATTCATTTATCAGTCATAAGCCAATTCATTCATTTTTTGTTCTAAGCATATATCTATTATTTCTTATCAAAACACTGCACAGACATTCTTATACTGTAATTGTTCACAATTTTACAGTTCTATGAGCATATATGTCAGTATATAAATTTCAAGATGCAATATGTAAAACACTTATCAGAAATGACACCAGAAGTGAGTGCAACTGCTGAGAGGGGTGCTCATTTCCACCCAACTGTAGGCGTAGCGACTCCCAGCAGATTTACCACTAGCCACCCTCGAGCTGAGACCACGATGTTGTGAGACTACGTCTCTCTGTCTGCCAGTGACCAGGAGCGAAGGTTGCAATCCTTCCTCTCTGCTATCACTCACTCTGCATAATGCCAGAGTTCCCCTCGTGTCTGCCCCCCTCGAATCGCTTCTTCCCCACGCCTTATCCTCTTGCGAGGTTGCGTGTGGCTCGATTACCCTCGCGCTGATCAGGCATGATGGCTCTATAGATAGGCGGTTCACCTCCCCATCCTTCATTAATCCATCAACCTGCCATCCTGCAAGGCATTAAATTCAGGGCTAGCGAGCCGCTTTTGGTTCTCCGAGCCAGTGGAGTCCAAATACGGTATTAATTCTCGGTGGAAGTTAACGCCACCTTTCCAGGTGCCTTCCACCGCCATCATGGTCTCTTTTTCTGCACATCCCCTCTCAGAAGTCCTGCAATAAAATTCATGATGTTATTCGCATTCATTGACCTTTCCCTCAAGGTCCATTTACATCACGTATTCATATTTATGAGTTTTCCATAGTCCTTGGCCAGTTCAGTTATATTTACAAGCTAGGGGAAACAGGGTGTTACACATGGAGTGCCTAAGACAATAGTTTCAGATAGAGATCCAAAGTTTACTTCAAATTTTTGGAAAGGTTTGTTCAAAGGCTTTGGAACAAATTTAAATCTTAGCATGACGTATCGTATAGAGTCAGATGGGAAAACAAAAAGGACTACCAGGAAAATTGAGGACATGCTTAAAATGTATATGATGGATCAATCATCAAGGTGGGAAGATTATATTCATTTAGCTTAATTTTCCTACAACAATGGGTATCATGCCTTATTGAAAATGAGTCCATTTGAAACATTGTATGGAAAAAAATGTAACATTCTGGTGAGTTGGGATAATCTAGCAGACATAGTAGTTGGTGGACCAGATTTGTTAAAGCAAATGGAGGGCATATGACAAGGATATAGAAAAATTTAAAGGCTTCCCAAGATAGCCAGAAAATTTATAAATACAAGAATAGAGTTTTCAGAGATTTTAAAGTGGGTGAACAAGTGTTTTTGAAAGTGAAGGAAAAGAGAAGTTCCCTAATATTAGGAAGTTGCTTGAAGTTGGCAGCGATATATTGTGGAACTTTGAAATATCAGAAAAGATAGGGTCATTTGCATAGAGACTAGCATTGCTTGCATCCATGAGAGTGCATATGGTATTTCATGTATCATTATTAAAGAAGTATGTACCTGATCCTAACCACATAATTGATTGGAATGTGATCCACGTGGAGCATGAAGGGGATTTTCGAGTGGAACCAGTACGTATCCTGGACCAAAAAGTCAAAGTGCTTAAGAACAAATCCATAGGGATGGTAAAGGTTCAATGGATCTGCTACAGTCCTAAAGATGCTACATGGGAGCTTGATGCAAACATGTGGGGAGAATACCCACAAATTTTTGACAATTTTGAAGAAAACATAATGCAAGACTACATTTTGAGCAGCTAGAGTTTTGGAACCACATCTCGGAGTCCTAGACAACTGCATTGGGGACCTTGATAAAAGAATGGCTCATTCCTTGGGTTAGCCCTGATAACAGATGGTACATCCCTTGGGTTAGCCTTGATAAATGAATGACACATTCCTTGGGTCATAGCGTTGAGAGGAACATGAGATTATGGTTGGAACTACTACTGGAGTTGTGAAATTGTAGAATTTTATTTCTAAGTATTGTGATGTAAATTGCATATATGTATATCAGCATAGTGTGCACTAAGGACTACGTAAAATTGTAGGGGATGGGAAATGTAACATCCCCATTATAATATCCAGTTTAATTAATGCTTATGTGGATATAATATGTGTCTATGGCCAAGCGATGTAATATGTGAATTGTATCTCTATGTTTTAATAATAAAATGTGATGTCAGATGCTAAGGGGACATGGACAAGAGATGGGGGATGAATTAATCCAAAAGAGAGGGAAGTGTCTAGGATAATGGCCAAGAGGGATCCAAGGGGGAAATACTCATGTATATTAGTTCAACCCATTTTCCTAAATTTTCCATTTGTATATGAACCTTCCATTTTATGATTGAGTGTTACCAAAGGCAATTATTGAATACATGTAAGAGAGTGGGTGTGAGTGGTCACATCCTAGAGTTATTGGGCACATGGAGATTGAGTACAATCATCTTGGGGAAGAATGTGAGGCAATAAACGCAAACCAAAGGGAGGAAATCCATATGGGTTGGTCAACAGTTCAGAGACAAGAAGTTTGTGTGCATGAGAAAAAGGAGAGAGAAAGAAAGAGAGCTTGAAGTTGGTGTAGCCATGGATTGCAAATTCTAGAACAACTTGGAATGTATTTGGAGAATTGTGGAGATGAATATTGAAGAATCAGGTTGTTAGGCCTGAAGAGTGAACTCCAAAGTGAGTCGCACTATAACCACAAGTGTTTGTTGTTGGTTTGTTGGTAGTTTTCCTAGCAGCAAGGTTCCTCGAGTTCCCAACTGAGAGATTCCTAGCTACTTGTGTCAAAGAGCCCCTGATAAACGAATGAGACATTCCTTGGGTCAATCTTGATAAACAAATGGCACATCCCTTGGGTTATCCCTAATAAACGAATTGTACATTCCTTGGGTTGGGCAGGTTAGGAGGAAGAGAGCTCGTAGAAAAATTAGGATAGTTGTAGGAGAATATCAGTTGGGTTATGAGTTTTATGAGTTGTGAGTGGACTGTGAGAGATCAACCTCTTTTGTGGATTACTAGCCTCAGCTCTAGGGTGTCTAGCTATTGAGATTTGGAATAGTCAGTCTATGGTTGGGTGGAATGTCCATCCCAAGCAGTTGGTTGCACAATTTTTGTTTAAAGATAAGTATTTTATCTTGTTGCTCAGTTATTTACATGTGTTATTGTTGTGCATGAACTCTGTGTAAATGAGAATGACTTATATGTTGTTGTAATGAGTTGTTTAGCTTCATTTCATGTTGACTATTAACATGCTTTAGATGCATATGTTTTATGGTTATACATAGTAGTTAAATCTATTTTAAATTTGTAGTTGTAAGCTATAAGAAATCGACTAACAGTAAAGGAATTATTTTAGTTAGCAGAAATTTTGTTTTTATGTGCTTCCTAAACCGTAATGTCCCTCGATTGGGTTGGGGGAACGTTACCAAGTGGTATCAGAGTTGTAATTGGGAGAGTTTTGTGTGGTGTGGCCGAATGTGGGTGGTTAGGAACGTTACATGAATATGCCCAAAGAACTTGCAAAAATCTTGGCATAAAATATAACCAAATAATAGAAGACATTTTAAGGTATTCAAATTTAATCATAATATTGCTTCTATTGCCACCATGAATTCAACACCCTAAAACAATAAAACGTTGTGAATTTGGTGTACAGGACACTAGAAGTACCCTCATATGATCTCGATGGATCCCAAGACATCGAGATAACTATTAAAATACAATGAAACTTATATGGTCTAAAATAGCATCAAAATATCAAGCCCACCATCAAACACGTTGCAAGCAAGAACATTTATGGAACCCAATGTTTCCAAAGCTAAATCTCTTTCATAATGCCCTCAATCCAACTTGACAAATTGCCCTAAACAAAACTAAGATGTTTGTAAACTCGCATAGATAATACTCGCATAAACAATTTTCTAAAATTAAACAAGGCATTTCAAATATGAATAAAATTTTCTTTGAGTTTCATAATGAAAACTAAATTGTCTTCAAACACACTCAACTTAAACTTGATTTTAAATTCCAATGACAATCATTTAGAACTCTACAATGGTAAGATCTAAATCCAACATTAAAAACACACCTCAAAACTACATATTAGATCCAACGATGAGATCTAAACAACCACAAACCCGCCTAAATTTTTTTATAAAAAAAACATCATAACATTGGTTTGCTAAGTTGATATAGTGTTGAACTATTTACAATTTTCAATGTTGTTTTTTACCTTGTATTCACTAAAGCTTCGAAGAAAAATCAAACTAATGCTCTAACATTCATAAAAATTGTTCATACATTCTTGGACCCACCTCAAAATTGCATATAAAATCGAAATCGCCTAACAAAAATGTAAGAAACAAAAATACAATTTGTGGTGCTTTCCATAGTAACTTTTGAAGTGGCTTTGCCAAAACAAGTTCTTGGATACAAATATTAAGTATTCACTAAAATAAAAATAAAGAAAGAATATTAAGGCAACATAATCTAACATGTAAACATTTATTAAAGATGGTGAGCATGCATAAAAATGGCAAAAATAATGATTTGGTAGTGCCCATAAAAATGGCAACAAAAAATATTAAAATAATAATTTGGTAGTTGTAAATTAGAATAGAATTCTAGAGAATGGAATAGAGTTTGATATTTATGTAATGTAAATTTTATAAAAAAAATATGGTATATCAATCCATTATATTTTGGTGGTTATGTTTTGGGGTGTTATTACATAAGTTTTATTCTCTTAAATAACATGTTAAACTCATTATGAATATATTGTTGTACCAATCTTGAACCCTATTGTTTGTTTGCCTGGCCTTATGTCCTAATAAATCTAAGGTTTATTTTATTGATTCTTTCATAAGATTCTTTTGAGGATAAATATTTTGATGAGAAAAGCTTTTCAAAATAATTGAGATATCCATTATAATTATAATTTTAAGCGCACTTAAAAACCCCTCAGATTTGACGAGCTTCCAGTTAAGGAAGGGGTGACAAATTTACCGGCATAGAGATACTGGTTGTTGGGTGCGTTGGTAATGTAGCGTTTGTAGGGTGCATTGTTAATGTAGCGTTTGTAGTCCAACGGTTAGGATAATTGCCTTCCAAGCAATAGACCCGGGTTCGACTCCCGGCAGACGCAATCGATTCTCAACTCTTTCTTGAACCACGATTTTATAGCTTTGTTATCTGCGAAATAGGAAGACATTTTCCCTTCCCAGCAACAGGCGTACCTCTCTTCATTCATCTTTTCAAGAAATCCAAAGGTGAATCACTTAAAACTAAATTCCGTTGCCGGGACTTGAACCCGGGTCTCTCGGGTGAGAGCCGAGTATCCTAACCAACTAGACTACAACGGAGGATATTGAATCTCTTTATCCAAACCAAATTATCTTAACCATCTATACTACAACGGAGGATGGAAAATCACTTAAAATAAACCCTAGTATCTTAACCAAATAGACTACAACGGAGAATGGAGAATCACTTAAAATAAAACTCCATTGCTGACACTTGAACCAGGTCTCTGGTGAGAGCTAAGCATCCTAACCGACTAGACTACAACGAAAGGAAAATACTTGACATTTTCCAAGTGCTAATCACTATGTAAACTTCCATATACTACATGGTACTTAGCATTTTCCACAGTGGTAATTATTATTGGTTACGTCACTTCACTTGTAGAGTTGTAGAGTTATGATGTGTTTTGTTTATCATTGTGATGGTTTCGAGTTCATTTATGCAACCTAGTGTGGCTTTGGCTTTACATGGTGATTGAAAAGATTATTAAATGAAAATTTTGAAATAATATTTAAATAATAGCATGTGCATTATAATTAATTAGAAATTCAACAAAATATTATAAATTATTAGATGATAAAATGTTATAACTTTTTCTATTTATATATGTTACACAATTAATTTGAATGTTAGTAATATCAATTATAAATGTTAATGACTTAATAATTTGATGGTCAAAATGCTCAATGTTGTGCATTTCGACTATTAAATATAAAGAAAAATTTTGTAGTTTTCAAATTTCAACACTAGCTCCTATATGTGTGTAACCTATCAATATACATAGATGACAAAAATGACAAGAGGATGTGGATACTACTATCACAAGGAATCCAATGGACAATCTAAGTGTCAATTCATGTGATCCTAGTCACATACAAAATCATTAGGGGATTTGAAAATAATTACTTGTTATTAATTTAGGATACCAATATAATTAGTAGAATGTCATAAAAGAATGACAATTGCATTACAATTACATTACATCGAGGATTCCAATGGAAATCCCAAATGGCATAGAATGGTTTCATGTGACCCTTATCATGTTTTCAACCAAATAACTATTAATCAAGCATAAGAAATGCCCAATCTAATAATTCCATGCCTAAATAAAGTGAAACAATGAATTAAGAAGAATTCTCTTCGAGGTGGTAACCTCCTATTATGATATATTCAAGTAAACAACTCAAGATGAGTATTGAAATGAATCTCCATGATGGATATCATGTTTTCAACCAAATAACTATTAATTAAGCATAATAAACACCCAATCTAGTAATTACGTGCCTAAATAAAGTGAAACAATGAATTAAGAAGAATTATCTTTGAGGTGGAAACCTCCTATTATGATATATTCAAATAAACAACTCGAGATGAGTATTCAAATAAATCTCCATGATGTATATATAGGAGATAAAGAGAGTTAGAAGACATATTACAATAATGAGACCAACTATGCATAATCCATCTAATGATAATTAATGAGAGCTAGGACTAGGGGCTTAACATGTAAAACTCATTCAACCAAGCATTTCCCTCAACATTGATCAACTGCAAATGGTTAGGCTAGGAAGAAATCATCTTCTCAAGTTTGATCTTTCGTTGACATGTACTTCGACCTGATAAGGTACTTAGTAATTGTTCCAGACCTTAGTTGCTTGATTTGTGTTTCAATGACTATTTAATGTTCTAGTATAATTTATCCATCTTCATCAAGATTTAGTAGAATAATTTTAACTATAACATTATTGCCAATTATCTTCTTTAAACATGAAACGCCAAAGACTACATGGACGCATGAAGAAGAAGGTTACTCCAATATATAATCCATGTTAGCATTCATTTGAAACACCATATAGGGACCATGTACTTGGGTGTATTTTTATTGTCCTTTTGTTGCTTGAGTGAAATCTATATGTATGGTTCGAGACTAAAAAATACTCAATCCTCCACCTAAAAATTTATTTAATTGCGATGTCAATATGCTTTTTTTCTCATCTTGTTTTGTGTTATAACCAAGTTGTCTCTTAATAGTTGGAGAACCTCTTGTTGATGCTAGACATGCTCATCAACCACTTGAACATTAAGGTTGCCTCTCATAGGTGATGTGATGGATGAAGGATGATACCCATAGAGCTCCATAATGGATGAATCAAGTGTTGTACCACCATCTTGCTAAAGGTAACCACTTGACTCAATGTTACCACTTGTTGGGTGCAAAGATAACATTGTAGGCATTTATTGACAATCTCATTTTTACCATTAGAGTGGGGGTGATAAGAATACTTGTGAGCTAGTTGAGTATCTAAACAATGAAACAAGTTATTCCAAAAATTAATAATGAAAATTGGATCTCTGTCACTTAAAATAATCTTGGGATTTCCATGTAGCTTCTGAACTGTTACTATGATGGTTATGGTTATTGTAATTACTATAAAATAATGTGACAATGAGAAAAAAAATATGGGCATACTCCATGAGTTAATCCACCATCACCATGATGACATTATTTCCTCCAAAGTTTAGTATGCCTATGACAAAATCCATTGAGATCGCTTTCAAAAAGTGACTTGGTAGAAGACATGGGGTCTTGATCATATCCCATATTCTATTGGAAAACCAAACACTCTCCCATAAACTTGATTTTGAACACTAGTTTTAAAACCTTCCAAAAAAATCATTCTTAATTATGTAATAAGTTTTTAGAAATATTGAGTGTCTAACTATATGACACATATGCCATTCAAAAAGGACATTATGTTTGTGTTGGGGTTCCTTACATAAATATAGGCTATCATTACACCAAAGTCGATAATTTTTCCACACAAAATATAATTAGTAGAATCATTTTGTGTCGGGGTTCCTTACATAAATATAGGCTATCATTACACCAAAGTCAATCATTTTTCCACACAAAATATAATGTAGTAGAATCATGTTGCAAGTGTTGAATAGTATTCCATGTGGTCTAGTATTGTTCAGGGATGATTTTAAGGATGGAAATTTATTTTAAAATGTAGAAACCTTAGCGAATCTTACTAATCCTTCATATGTCAACTATAAATGTTTGGCAATATTTTTGTAAAAATATTCAAACTTCTAAGTATTTTATATAGTTTTTATAAAATTTTGGTGATTTTTAAGGTAAAATAATTTTATCCTATAGAATTTCGGCGAATCATTTTTAAAATAGCGAATCTCATTTTTGGAAAAACCATGCAAAATTAGCCCATGAGCGAAATTTAGCCCCTAAAATCATCCCTGGTATTGTTGCCATTTGATCCTTACTTCTTTCACCCAATCATTTTGTAGAAATATAATAAGGTAAACTTGCATGTCATCACTCCTCCTTGAAAGCACATCAACCACCACATTTGTTTTCCCTTTTTTGTAGATAATTTCGAAGTTGTAACCTAGAACCTTGATGACCCACTTTTGCTTTTCCTCTGAAGACGATGGTTATTCTAAGAAGTTTTAGACTATCATGATATATTTTTACCTTGAAGTTTCTACCCATTAGGCAAGGGAATAATTGCTTAATTGCATATTGTATGGCCAAAATTTCCTTATCATAAATGTCACTGAAGAAGTTGTTTCCTCCACGTTGGTGGCTTTTAAAGGAAATGGACCTTCTTTCTTGAATTAAAACTTTACCAATGTCACGCCCTAAGGCATCACACTCTATAATAGAAGTATTTTTGAAGTTGAGTGTGCCTAATCTTGGAGTGATACGCATGGATGTTGTACATTTCTTAAAGTCTTGAGTTGCATCTTGAGTGGAAGAAAAGGTGCTACTATCAACCATAATTATTAATAAACATTTGTAATAGCATGTTGATCATAAGAATTCCCTAAGACTCTTCAGGGTTTTGGGAATTAACCTCACTATAGCTTTAATTTTGTTAGGATCAACCTTAATGCCCTCATGAGATACAATATGACTAAATACTCCACTTATTGAACCCAAAAGGCACACTTGGACTGATTCTTAACATATAGTTGTTTCTCATCCTACACTTGCAAGTCCCTGCCAACATGTTGTATATTCTCTTCCCAAGATCCACTGCAAATTAGTATATAATAAAAACATGCTAGAACAAATTTTGGAGGAAGGGATTTAAAATAGAATTCATCAAGCTTTGAAATGTGAACGATGCATTAGTAATGCCAAAAGATGCCACCTAAAACTAGTAATAACCCTAATGTGTTTTTAAGTTGTTGTGGGAATGTCATATTACTTCATTCTAATCTAATGATATCTTGAATGAGCATTCACTTTAGTAAAGAAAAATATTGTATGCAGTTCATATAGCAATCGATTAATGACAAGAATATTAAGCTTATCTTTAATGATGTGCTAGTTGAGTTACTTATAATATGGACACATATGTCATGATCAATCATTTTTTGAACCATCACTACTAGTAAAGAGAAATAATTGTATCTTGGTTGAATGAACCCAACTTATGTCATTTCTTGGATCATTCATTCAATCTCACTCTTCTAGGTATAATGATATTTGTAAGGAAATATGCTAGGAGGAAGGCTTCTAAGATTGTGTTGAATAGCATGGTCATTCTCTTAAGAAGAGGGATACCTTTGAGAATATTGGAAAATACCTGGAAATGATTATGAAATTTTTATAGATCCATGGGAAACGAAGGATTAAGTGATTGAACATCTAGTGAGAACAATTATGCATTTATCTGCAACTCCCAGAGTGCAATGCAATTTGTGGAATTGACCATTACTATGTATTTCGAGTGGTGTCTTACTATTCATGATACACCCAATCACTCCAACAATTCCACAACGTTCCTTCCCCATACATCTTCTATGAAAAAGGAAAATATCGTTCTATACTATAACATTTCCTTATTCAACCATCATTTCCCCCCCCCCCCC
>JASDQU010109483.1:248872-282670 GCA_032191745.1 Picea mariana
GGTTTCAACAATGATTTAGGGTTTCATCATGATTTAGGGTTTTGGAAAGCTATAAAGGAAGGGTCAGCGACCTAATTCATCATTATGCAAATTATGACTTGTCATTGAGGAGAAGAGGTGCATCTCAGGAGAGATAGTTCAGAGTATTCCAGGAGGAAGACACCAATTGGTTGATTTCGGTGTTGAAAGACACACCCTAGTCACCGGGAAGATCATCCAGGTCTTCCATCATTCTTCATTGATTCTGCAGTGCTCCCATATTCTAGGTATTATCTTTTAGTTTCTTATTTGTATTCTAGCTAAGATCCTTTTGTCTTTTGATCTAGCCGAGTGTTGTTATTTTATTCAACCGCAGTTGCTTATTTTCTGGCTAAGATCCTTTGTATGTTGATCTAGTCGAGTATTGTCAGTTATTCAACCGCATTCAGCCATTTTTTAATCCACGGAGATATCATAATACAAACTTGCAGTCCTTTTTCACGTTTATTATTTGTATGATCATTTATATGTTGTAAACCTTTGATCCTACACACACATTAGCAGCGTTTCCCAGACTAGCCAAGTCAGGAACATTACAGTTCAATAGGGAAGTGGACCTGCTATCTAAGATAGCTCTACAAAAACAAATAGGTCTGATCATCTACACTCATTGGTTCGACGACCATGAGGGACCCTCTAATTCTATGAAAATTTTATAATTGTCATCATCACTGTATATTTCCTTCGCATATCTTGGCACATTTTTGGCAGAAACATCTCGACATTCTCTTCTTTCGGTTTGAGGTTCCACTTTTTTTTCCAGGGTAACATCACTCACCTTCAAATTGGATTCCAAAATTGAAGGAGATGGAATCCCTGCCTGCTGGTCCAACTCAGATCTCTGAATGTATCTATTTATGAGAACAAATTATATTTTAATATAATTGAGTATTTTTTTCTTATGGGAAAAAAGAAGCTAGGCCTTATTCTAACACAAAGGACATATTAGAATGGAGAAGGGGCTATAGGGATTGTGAACCCCACATTAAACTTTATCTTGACATGACACAATCTAAACTTTTTTAGATGTTCAAAAATTCCCATGATTAATTGAGGCTTGGCCATAGATGATATAAGAAATGTAAGTTTGGTATGTTAGAATCAACAACAAACATAAAACTTGTGTTGCAAATACCACGTAGAGTGTGCATATTATTATCAAACATTTTAGATGTTAGTATTTTTTTTTGCATACTAATTGTGTGAAGAAATGATTTAGGACACTACCTATAATTACATCAAAAGACTGTACACATAACATTATGTGTCCAAGGCAAGACTATCGTACATATTATGCAAAGTCTTCTTTAGATGGGACAATTGTGTCCAGTTAGTTGGTATTATGGAGTGAGTACAAACATGAGAGTGAATAACATGCATTTGGGAAGTGGATTATTGACATGAGCAACTTCAAATATGTTAATTTATTAACCGCGAGATTAAAAAGAAGGAAGACGATTAAATTAGTGAATTCCCAAGTGACATTGGTTTAGGAAGTAATTTTCATTTCACTTAATGATTGACTATAATATATAATTATCGCATGCCTTATCTTTTTCCACTAAGGTTGAGAGTATGCAATTTCATCGATGAATTTAAGGAAAAGATTCAACATTACATTCAACATGTCCATATGGCTCAATGGAAATATGATCAATTCAAAAAATGTAGATATACACCCCCCTTTAAAGTGGTTCATTTTTGTAGAGAAAAACACCCAACAACTACAAAATTAAAGAGACAATATTATATTTTGTGTAGGTGCGCATAATCATCCATATCACTTAAATCCATGGGTTAGATAACAGCAAAGGGACACATATACAACTTGAGTGGGCCTAATGGTTAATAGCATGTGTTTCCTCTTAAGAGGTCACAAGTTCGAATCAAGAGAGAGAATGGTATGTACACAAGCTTGTAGACTTAAGAAATCAAATCGTTGCATAGAGAGGGTTTCATGTCCCACAAACAAGGGGGTCTCATACATACATTTTGTGTTTGTCTAGGTCATGAACTTAAAATTAGATTATTATTATTATTATTATTATTATTATTATTATTATATGGAAATAGTAGAACATTTACATAAGTGATCATTATATACAAGACATCCATAATGTACAACATTTATTTTAGTTGTTATATGATGAATTGATCACAAGTGATATACAAATCCATAGACATTGGATTTAGTAAGATGGTTGTGTAGTTCAATTAAAAAATGTGCATGTATTTCAATGGTTGTGTGTGATGTATATGAAATTATTTTGAGATGAGACATGGAAAAGGAGAGCACATTGGTGTAGGTGCATTCATACAAATTACTCTACATAGGAAAGAATTTAAGTTTACCACACTTGTCTATGTTTGAGTTGATGGTATTGTAGTTCAATAGTGTACATTAGCAATGTGATAACATTCAAGAAGGAAAATCTACGTGTGAATATTTTTTTGGGAGTTGAAAAATGTGGACCTATCATGCACATATTATTTCACATAGCATGGAACTTGCTAATTTTATTCAATTAGAAGATCAAACAACTCTATCTTAGAAATATAGACAAGAAAAATGGATTTATTTTGTGATATGTGTAGCAATGGTGGATTTGATGAGTGGGAAATATAGATATAGTTGATATATGGGACTTAAAGTCACTATTTTCCGATCAAATTTCAATTTTTGAAATAACCCCATTGGAGGGGAACCAAACATGCATTTTTGGAGATTACAATCATGTCTTGTGTCTTGTACAACTAGGTACAAATATGTATCAAGTAGGGGTTTTATTACAATTTGCTTCTCATCATCCAAATGGGAGTATAAAGACCCCAAATATAGGTAATGTTTATTGGCCTCGTTCATGGCCCTTGAGAGCAAGAAGCCTCATGTAGGGCCTAAGGCGCTCATTTTTACCCCCCTAGCCATTATCAAGGCCTTGAGATTGGTTTGTATTGCACAAAACCACCTAATGGAACTCATATTCATAGTGGGAGGCCAAACATCCAATATACAGGTCATGTGTCTTGGTTTAAGGCCTTGTTCATGGTTGTAGAGAATCATCATTTAGTTTCTAAGTCACTTATTTTCATTTTTGGCCATTGTTAAGGCCCTGAGACCTATTTTTAGTGTGAAAAACGACCTAATGGTGATTGCAATCCCAATGGGAGTTTAAATATTGAATATAGAGGTCATGTGTGGTGTTTGTAGGCCTTGTTCATAGTTGTCAAGGTTGAAAAACCTCATTTAGTGCCTAAGGTTCTTGTTTTCATCCCTTAATAATTACCAAGGACCAACGACTAGTTCATGGTGTGTAATACCTCCTAAGGATTCTCATATTCCAAGTTAGAGTCCAAAAATCCCATATAGATTTCATGTGTGGTCGTTCAAGGCCTTGTTTATGGTCATTTGAGAAGCCTCATTCAGGGCCTAAGTCAATTTTCTCATTTCCTAACTATTGTTGAGGCCTTGAGACCCTTTTATGGTGCGCAAAATTACCCAATGGAACTCATATTCTTAGTGGGAGGCCAAAGATTCCCCTGCGATGTCATGTGTGTTGGTTTGAGGCCTCATTCATAGCCATAGAACTCAAGAAGCCTCATTCACAAAATAAGTCATTTGTTTTCATCCCCCAACCATTATTGAGGCCCCACTAACCATTGATTGTGCACAATGCCAACTAATGGAGAACATATTCTTAGTGGGAGAGAAAAGATGTCTGAAAAGGTTCATTTGTGTGGGTTGAGGCCTAATCTATAGCCATCAAGATCAAGAAGAACCATTCATGGATTAAGGCCCTTAAATTAGGGCTTATATTGTGAATTTAATGTGCTTATGAGAAACAGTTCATCATCATGCAAGGATGTGGGATTTATATTCAAAGGTAACACAAATGAATTATGTAGATTAAAACAACCATTTCCTTGAGTGTCGATGCCATTTTCTACACTCAAAGATAGAAAATCATAGCAACTACACACAAAACAAATTATTGTTCTTTGTGGAAGTTAAACCACTTAAGAAACATTGTATATTTACCTTCTCACCTCAAATATATCCAACATACCTTGATGATTCTAATTTTTTTTTTGCATACTCCTCCATAGTCACATTCCCCAATTTGAGCTTAAAGAAATCATGCATTTTCTTATCATAATAGTTCTCAAAAATATGTATTTGTTGGATTTATTTATTAGTAGAATCAACAAGCTCAAGGTGGATCAAATATGGTTGATTCTTTGGGGAAAAGGGAAATGAAACCAATTAAATGTTGGAGATGTGAAGGAGAACAAATGCATAATTATTCCCCATGACATGGAGACATGATGAGGACTGTGCACAACATTCAAGAAGCTACTACAATTGATGATGTGGTAAGTAAGCTTCCTTGAATTTATGCAACCTTGGATAATTATTAAGGAGATCATAAATAAAACATGATCAAGGTTTAAGGAAATATTTCCAAGCAACCTTCACTCGTACGCCCAGATTATGAGGTATGCTAGGGTTTCAGCCTGATCTTCACTAAACAGTTCTGACTCTCATCTTCATGGCGATAGTTGGAGGGGGGATATTTTCTCCCTCCTATAGTCAAATTATTGCAGGCAAGAGATCAAACCCTCGAGGGTCTCTGTCCTCCTATTCACTCAAACAAAATGACTCCATGGACAACTAGAACAAAGATAAAGGGAAAATATTGAATCTAGGTATGCAGGAAGACTCAATGGGTACTGAAACCCAAAAAACATCACCAAGATCTAGTACCACAAGTTTCCTCCCCAAAGCGACTGAGAAACTGAAATTTTAAATCCAAATAGAAAAAATCGGCGGCTACATACAATACATGCAAGAGCATGCTTTCATTGGAAAATTTCTAAGAATTTGGCCGATGGAGAAATCTCTAACCTGGTGCATCATCAACACTTGGGAACTGAAAGGCCAAATCGATTTGAATATCGGCTCCAAAGGATTCGTCACTGCAATCTACTCCAATCTTGAAGATCATGAAAGAAACTTTGAAAACAATCCATACTTCTTCAACTCAGCAGGACTCCATATCCGACCTTCGACAGAACAATTCTCCCCTAAAAAATAAGATTTATCTGTCACTCCGATATGGATCCGACTCTACTCCCTCCTGCAAGAGTTCTGGGATGAAGAAAACTTTGAAGGCATCGACAAAACTCTAGGACGATTTGTTAAGACTTCATAAATCAACAAAACCAGGCGTTATACAACATACACCCGCATGTGTGTTTATATGGACCTCACAAAGCCTTTTCCAAATGAAATCAATCTTTATTATCAGGAAAATGAATGGGTCTAGACCCTAGATTATGAGCACATTCCCTTTCATTTCATATGATGTCATGAACATGTACATCTCTTCTGAGATTTCCCTCTAAATGCACAAAAAAAAATAATACTGCAAACCCTCAGAGGGATGAAGAAGGATTCAAGAAAGTACACACCTAGAAAAAATCGTGACACAATCATAACCACCAGATGGAAAACAGAGGCCTCAAATCACAAAATCCCTTTGGTTCTCTCTCACAAGAAGTTGAGGAAATCCCTCCCCTACAACAAACACATCCGGAGACTGAGAGCATCTGCGAAGAAGGGCAAAAACCGGAAGAATCAGAAAAAAGATGCAATAAAACTCCACAGGAGACCACCTCTCAGCTTGACAAAAAAATAGAACCACAGGAAGATATACCAGACTCAAATGGAGGAGAGGACACAAACCTAGGTGATCTGGATCCCCACTCAATCACCACAGCCTGCAAGCAACAAAACCCCAGTTCGATCCCCGAGCAATAGGTGAAACTTTTCAAAGAATCCCTCATTTGAAATCCAATCTTTCAGGAGAAGGTACCACAAGGTAATCCTAAAAACCCTAATCCAACCTCTTCTCTAGGAATAAAATCATCCTCTTCCTTACTGCCAAAGATACTGAGAGAATATAAAAGAAAAAAGGGAGGAGATCCAATAAACAACTGCTCACTGATCTCAGCAAATACTTGGTGAATTCAGGGTGCATATCCCTAGTGACTGATTTTTTTTTTTCAAACCCCCCCACCTTCCTCATGAAATTTATATCCTAGAATGTGCATGGCCTTAATGGAAAAACCAAACATCGAATGCTCCAACAAAAAATAGCTCAAGAAAAACCCTTAGTCATTATGATACAAGAGACCAAAAGTCCCCACTCTCTAGTTCTCTCCTTAGCAGAACGACTCTGGTCAAGATCCCAAGCCATGGCTATTGATGTTGTTGGGGCATTAGGGGGCTTGTCCCTGCTCTAGAATCCAAGTATCATCTCTCTCTCCAAATTATTTTCTACCAATCACATGCTTACGAGCAAATTTCATCTAATCAGTTCCTCTACTTTTGGATTTCTAACTAATGTCTACAAACCCCAATCTAATCCTAACAATGGAACCTTTCTTGATTCCATTCACATTTTTAAAATCATTATCTCTTAATCAACTGGATACTTAGAGACAACTTCAACCTCATCACCTCCCTCTTCGAGAAAAAAGGGGGCCTTCGCAGGCTTGACCAAGATTCCCTACATTTTTTTGACACCATCAATTCCCTCAACCTCATTGACGTTGAGACCTCCAATGGACACTTCACTTGGACCAACATAAGGAGATGCATTCACCAAGTGGCCTCCCATATTTATCGCTTCCTCATATCAGAATCTATCCTCCTCAACAACCTCCATCTAGATGCCACTTTCTTCCTTTCTCTGGATCATATCACCGGCCCATTCAACTGCTCATTGATATTCAAAGAATCCCTTCCAACTTCCCCTTCCATTTTGAAATCTTCTGACTCACCCATACTTCCTTCTTGGATACCTTCAAGACTTGGTGAACCTCCTACAACTCCCTTTTCAGTCCCCCATGCTTCGCTTCTAGAAAAATATTAAATTTATCAACCATCAACTCAAAATCTGGAACAAAAACACATTTGGAAACATCCTGCAGGACAAGCATAAGCTGCAAAAATACATGGAGAAGCTTCATCAAAGAATTATTAGCAATGTAATATTTGACTCTCTATCTCAAGAGGAAAAAAGTCTCCATCTTAAAATAACTGAAAAAGATCGTCGGGAAGAAATCTTACGGAGACAAAAGTCTAGAATTAGATGGATCAAGGAAGGAGAAAAAAATACCAAATTCTTCAACATATCTATGGTGCAACCTCAACACCACAATCACATCATCTCAATCAAGAAAAACCAGGGAAAATGCCTCACCGGCCATCAAGATATAGAGACATAGCTTGTTTCCCACTTCCAAACCCTTCTCACAGATCCCCAACAAAATAGAAACTCTGCCATCAATAAAATTTTGCAACACATCCCCACCCTTGTCACAGATGAACAAAATATTTCCCTCATGAGACCCATCTCCTAGGAGGAAGTCGAACAATTGGTTTTCGATATGCCAAAAATCAATTCTCTTGGGCCTGATGGCTTCACCGTAGACTTCTATCAAGCATGTCGGCCCATCATTCACAGAGATGTCTGGGAGGTAGTAGAGCACTCTTGTTTATACACTATTGTTCTCCTAGCCCTAAATGAAACCTTTTTATCTTTGATCCCCAAAGAAGATAAGGTGGAGGACCCTAACAAATTACAACCTATTTCTCTCTACAATGTTATCCCCAAAATCATTACCAAAACCATCACCAATAGACTCAATCCCCTGCTCCCCTCTCTCATCTCACTAGAGAAAAATGGCTATGTAGAAGGGCGACAAATCATGGATGGCATCATTTTAGCACATGAATTCATTCATTCTCTAAAAACTACCAATACTCTAGGAATGTTACTAAATCTCGACCTGCCAAAAGCATTCAACAAGCTAAACTGGCATTACATATTTTTCACCCTTCGGGCCTTCGACTTCTCTCCTCTCTGAATAAAATGGGTCATTTCCATTACCTCTTCATCCTTCTTCTCTTTTCTTGTTAGTGTCTCCCCCTCCCAGCCCTTCTCACCATCCCAAGGCATCAGGCAGGGTGATCCTCTCTCCCCTTTCCTCTTTATTATGATGGTGAAAGGACTTGGCAAAGCTATCAAAGCTGTAGTTGCAAACAACAAAATATGGGGCCTTTGTTTTCAAAATGATGACCAACCCTCTCACACCCATAGTTTGTTGATGACACACTTCTCATGGCCCAGCATTCAATACAAGAGGCCAAAGTAATTCAACAGATCCTCAAGGATTTTGGGCAATCCTTGGGAATGGATCTTAATAGTACCAAATCTCAAGTCTCTTTCTTTCATACCCCTCCTACAGTCCATATGCATATCACCCAAACCCTGGGATTCCAGAAAAGAAACCTCCCCTCCAAGTACCTTGGGGCCCCTTTAACCTCCAATAGTCTTAGGCAGGCTTCATGGGAGGAATTTCTTTCCAAGCTTCATCAAAAACTAAATAACTGGTCCTTTAGAGCACTCAACTCTCTGGGACGTATTTTTCTCCTCAAATATATTTTGTAAGCCACACCTCTCTATCTTTTCTTGGCACTTGATGCCCCCAAATCTATCCTCAAATCCATTTGGAACCTCCAACACTCCTTTCTATGGGAGGACACAAAGAAAAACAATAAGTGGGCACTCATAGCTTGGGAAACTCTCTTCCTTCCAAAGTTTGGAGGTGGCCTTGGCCTCATAGATCCAGAGATCCTAAGTTCATTGTTGGGAGCCAAGACTTGGTGGAGATGGCTGGTGGAAAAAAACACCCAATGGCATCACCTCTGGCACAAAAAATACTTCCCCCACATGGATTCTCATGACTTCATTTGAATCTCCCACCTCATCAAAGGCTCCAACATCTATAATAAAGCATGGAAAAACAAATCCCTCATTAACACTCATTGTTTATGGGAAGTTGAGATGTCCAAACCGCACTTTTTCTGGGAAGATGCATGGAAATATCCCCCCCCATGAAGGATGAAAAAATGGAATCAATGACACTCAAAAACAATATGCTAAGACAAAATAAAAGGAAGTTGACTCACTACTGGCTCCCCCCCCCAACCCAATGAAGTATGGCAATCTTGGCTCCCATAAGAACATTAGCAGCCTCTACCTCCACAGTACTACTGGGACAAGTTCTAGAACACTCTCAACTAGAGGGAAATCCATGTTAACATAGAAGAATATATTCTCATATGGGGGAAAAAACCATCATAAAACTTCACCCTCAAAGAAGCTTATCAACTAGCCAAGAATGCTCAGGATCACCCAGTACAAGAACCCTGAATCAAAATCTAGACTCTCAAGTTTTGGCCTAAAGTAGCCTTATTTCTCTAACTTCTCTCTCATAGGAAGATACTTACTTGGGACAACCTCCTCAAAAAAGGATTTCATGGTCGAGGCCTTTTATTTCTCTGCAATAACGCGGAAGAAACCATAGGCCACCTCCTCAACTCTTGTACTTACTCTACCACAATTTGGGAACAAGGCGCCTTACTATTCTGCCCCTTTGATCACACAAGTGAGTATATAACCTCCACCATCAATCATTGGAGATCCATCTCTTTAGAAACCCCATCATCAACCAAGCCTGGCAACTTCTTCTTGGGCTCACCCTCTGGAATATATGAAAGGAATGCAATAATCGTATCTCCAAATATCATTCCTATCTAGAAAATGAAATTTGGACCAACATCAAGATCAACATCAGGGAATCAATCCCGGCCACTCACTGAGATCATCAATATTTTCCCAACTCTCCTCAAGATATTTGCATCNCAACCCCCCTCTCCTAGTCCCACCCACCCAAAGGCTTCCTCAAGCTCAAATTTGATGGTGCTTCCAAGGGTAACTTAGGGCCTACAATGATAGACAATGTCTTCTACAACAATTATGGATATCTCACCTGAATCTACACTTGTTCCATTGGCATTGAGAGCAACAATGTAGTCGAATTCCAAGCTCTAGAAACTAGACTCAACATAGCCATCAGGGAGTGATACAACCTTATGGTGATTGAAGGGGACTCACAATTGATTATAAATTCCCTATGCGAGCTTCAGCTTGGCAGCCAACTCAACAAAATTTCAACTAGTTGGAGATTACAACCAACTATGGAACACATTAAGCATATTGTCCCCAAAATATGTGTTATCATTCCTAGTCATGTGAAACACTCCACTAATAAAATAGTTGATCACCTGGTCAATGAAGGGATAATCATAGGGGACCACACTCTAGATACGAAGTGAAATATTTTCCCGCATTCCTCCCTCAAAGATGATTGTACTTCTCTTTCCCGAGAAAACCTTGTTCCCCCGAATTGGGTGGTTGGGAAGCAACCAGCCTCGGGCCCCCTTGAGGCTAGCTGAAAAGCGTTACCTCAACTGGCCACTGTGACCACGTGTCCCCCCACCTGTACCTATATCATGGCACAAGATTGGCATGACCACCTCTCACGAGTTCAGTCTTCTCCTACCTGTGAATAGTCCCCTCACCCGGTTGTGTTAATCATTTCACTTGCGACGTTGGTACCTTGGTTTCACTCCATTTGTGCTCACCCAAACGCCACCATAATGGATTTGGAAATCATAGTCAGGTAGCCTCACAACCATTTCCAGAATGGACCTTTCCTGGTTTTCATACTAGCTTACAAGGCGCAAAGCATTTATAGTTTTCACCACCCCTCAAAGCTTGACCTCTCAGTGTTGGTATTCCCACATTTATCATGCTCTTTGGGTCTCATCCCTTGCATTATTTGTTGCATTTCCTCAATCCCCACTACCTTTCATCTCATAACTCCCTTTGCCCATGCATCCACAATGCCTCGAGGCGGCAGGTCCATACATGGTCATGGGAGAGGTAACCCTTCCTTGACTAGATGCCATGCAATTTCTCTCCTCATTGCAACTATGGAGCACGATGCTAAAGAATATAGAGCCCATACCCCTCTAGAAATCCAAGAAAACATTGGCCTGTTTGAGGCTGATGTTCGAGGTTGGCATTGATTTTTGACCAATGATGAAATCCGCGCGGAAGTCAGTTCATGGATTTTGGATGTGGGGGGTTTTTAGGCCAGAGTGTCCCTTTATTTCCAGACCATTGAACTCTACTAGCAGATGAATATGGTCCTCATTCGGGCTTTAGTGGACATGAGGGATGAGAAGGAGGAGCTCACCCTCCAGATGGAAAAAATTCAAGTTCAACTCAAACAGTTGGACACCAAGATCAACCTCCTGGGAAAGCAACTCGTCGGCTTGGATATGGAAGAACAACGGTGCCTTCCAATCAGGTGCATCAGGAGGTCGGGCCCTCCCACTCTTGCTTTTTATGATAATTACTATTTTGTTAATTTTGAACCAATCTTTTGATTAAAGTCAGTCATATAGACAATCTTTCAGGCTTACTTTTAGTCTTAGCTACAATAATAGTAGTTTCTCAGGCACTTTTAGACATTTCTCTTATGTTAAAGTCAATAAACTTTTGCGTTGTTGCTAGTCTGGTTTCCCAAGTGGCAGGCCAACACCATGCCTTTTTGTACACTCCTCTATGCTAATATAAGTTGCTCGGATTACTTTAAAAAAAAATATTGCCAAGCAACCTATTGAAATTTTAATTGATTTCGGAGAAATTCATAGTTATATTGCTCCTAATTTTTGGTTGAAAGATTTCATCGGAAGAGAAGTAAACTTGATAAATCATGGTTGTTTCAGTCGGATACTAGGACAAAAAGGAAAATCAATGAGTTGGTAAAGGTTTTTCCATTAGATTTGAATAGATTCAATACTTTTGCATATTTGAACATATAACCACTTGGCTCTTATGATGTCCTCATTAGATTGGATCGATTAGATGTACATCATATTGTTTTATATTGTCACAACAATTTTTTTACTTGTCTTGATGAAGAAGGAAAATAGAGGGAAATGAAAGGAAATATTCCAAGGACTATTTCTATAAATCAAATGATACCTTGGAAATTGAAGAAATGCTTTAGAAAAGGGTGTCAAATTGTATGCATCACTTGTGGAAGAACCAACAAAATACAAAGGCCTAAGTCTTATAAACTTTCTAGTATTACAAGAATTTTGTAGACGTGTTTGAGAAAGTACCTAGACTGCCACCAAAAAGAGACATTGATTTTTCCATTGATTTGTTCCTTGGAGTTGCCACAGTCTCTAAGACTCCATATAAAATGAGTACACCCAAATTGAAGGAGTTGTGGATGCAATTAGAAGAATTGTTAAAGACTGGGTATATACACCCAAGTGCCTCTCCTTGGGGAGAACTAGTATGCTTTGTAAAGAAGAAAGACAAAACATTGAAGTTGTGTATTGATTTTAGGAAGCTAAACAAAGTCACCATGATAAATAAATATTATCTACCCAAAATTGTTAACTTATTTGATCAACAAAGAGAAGAAAAAATGTTCGCAAAGATAGAATCGAGGTTTGGCTACCATCAAGTAAGAATAAAAGATGAAGATATTATTAAAACAAATTTCAAAACCAAATATGAACATTATGAGATTGTAGTAGTGCCACTTGGTTTGACAAATGCATTGGGTACTTTTATGTACTTGATGAATGGAATTTTTAGACAATATTTGAACAAATTTGTCATTATGTTTCTGATGACACCCTCATCTACTCAAAGTTAGAGGAGGAACATGAAGATAATTTGAGATTAGTTTTTAAAATGCTAAGAGAACACCATTTCTATGCCAAATTGAGCAAGTGTTCCTTCTACTAAAGAAAAATTAACTAGTTGGGTGAGGAAGGAATAGCAAAGGATCCAGAGAAAATCGAAACAATAATGGGATGGCCTAAAACCAAGGATATTTCAAAAGTGAGGCCATTCATGGGGCTTGTGGGATATTATAGAAGGTTCATAAAAGGGTTTTCCAAGATTGTACATCCAATTGTGTCCTTACAAAAGAAATATTTTAAATTTTAATAGACACCAAAGTGTGAGGAAAGTTTCCAGTTACTAAAGAAACTTCTCACTAGTGCATTGATTCTAAAAAATGCTAATCTAATTGAATATTTTATGGTATGCATTGATGCATGTAAAGAGGGAATTGGTGGAATTCTTAGTCAAAATGGGCATGTAATTTGTTATGATTCCAAAAAATGTAAGGAACATGAGAATAACTTTGTTACCCAACATTTAGAGGTTGTTACCATAGTTAATGCATTAAAGGTGTGGAGACATTATTTGATGGATATAAATTTTGAGTTAAGAATAGATCATAATGGTCTAAAATATTTATTTAAACATCAAACTTTGAATGCTAGGTAAACAATATGGATGGAATTTCCTTTTGAATTTGATTTTGATGTCAAGCATATTAAAGGAAAAGAGAACAAAGTTGTTGACGCACTCGACATAAGAATACATGCTACAACCATTAACATGTGTAAATTAGATTTGATAAACAAAATTCTTGAAGTTGTGATCTCATATGACCACTATCTTCAGGGAAAATATGGATTACAACATTAAAATATACAAAAAAAAAAAATAAGAACACTATAAGATAGAAGATGATGAAATCCTTATGAATGAAAATGGAGTTTATGCTCCCAATTCTTATGAATTAAGGAAACTTGTATTGAATGAAATGCATAATGTTCCATATGTTGGACATAATGGGTACCAAAAGACAATTAAAGTAGTAAAGAACCAAAAAAATTGGCCAGGAATGAAATATTGTTGGATATACAGATAGATGTATGGAGTGTCAAAGAGTAAAGCTTGAACATATAGTAGGCTTGATATAGTCATTTCCATTACCAAAATGGAAATGGGAAGTGATAACTATCGATTTCATCACCAAGTTACCCAAAACAATAAAGCAACATGACTCCATCATGGTATTAGTGGAAAATTTAACGAAAGTTGCTCACTTTATTCCAATTAAGCTAACCCATAAGGTAATGAATATAATAGACACATACATGAAATAAGTTGCTAGATTGAATGAAATACCCAAGTCAATTATTTTAGACAAAGATCCTAAGTTTACTTCAAACATTTTGAAGAGACTATTCAATTTTTTTGGAACAAATCTGAATTTTTGTACAACATACCATCCACACATAGATGGAAAAACATATAGAGTTAATCAAGTAATTGAAGATATGTTGCAGAAGTATGTAATGGGCGGGCCATTTAAGTGGGAGAATTATTTTTATTTAGTAGATTTTGCATGCAATAATGGATAGCATGGTTCACTGAAGATCATCCCATTTGAAGCTTTGTATGGAATAAAGTGAAACACACTAGTAAGTTGGGACAACCTAGCTAACATAGTGTTGTTTAGATGAGAGTTGCTTAATATTATGGAGGAACAAATGGTCAAGATCAAGCATAATTTAAAGGTAGCATATGATATGTGAAGGAGTTATGAAAATAACATAATAATGTCCAGAGAATTCAGAGTTGGGGAGCATGTGTTATTGAAAGATAAACCAAAGAGAAGTTCCTTGAAGTCGGGGAGTTGCACTCAAGTTGGAAACTAGATATTGTGGTCCTTTTGAGATCTTAGATTGGATAAGACCTGTTACATATATACTTGCATCGCATGCTATCATGAAGGCTCATAATTTATTTTATGTATATTTGTTAAAAAATTATGTACATGACCCTAACCATACCATTGATTAGTGTTGGGTTTCTCCTTCGGTCAACACTTGTGCGTGTATCGTTCGTCTTAATGTTGGGGGGTTTTAGACCCAGGATTCATCTAGAGATGTCCAACAAAACTCCAAAGCACTGAAATATCAATTCTTGACCAAGGTCGAGGAAGGTATCACCAAAGATACAAAGAGGATCACAGAGACCATAAGGCCTTGTGACAGAGATGAAGGATTAAACACACAAAACATTATTGCAATTGGCATCCATGTAACTCAGGTATGATAACCTATTTAGGACTAAGAATTAAAACTATACACACACATATTCAAATCATTCATAACATACCCAGTTAGATCAAAACTGACATATATTTATTATTGGAAGCATTATGTCACCTCAGAGATATACAATGTGTTGAACAAATGCCTATGACAACCATAGAACTTCATATAATTACTATATACAATAGTGGGAATACAACATAATGCTCCATGCACCTTGCCTTAGGATTTAAACATATCAAAGACACATGTATATATTCAAAACATCACTAGATTACAACATGCTCAGAGTGAGCTTGATACTAGTAACTAAGCTAATTGAAAACTCTTTAACTAGCCAGATAGCCAACTAATGGACTAAGTAACTAACTAACTTTCATTATGAGCTTAGAGCTCCTTCTTTTATCTTTCGTTATTGGGGATAACTGCCTCTTTTTTCTTTGCTCCACTTGCTTGTCTGATCCAACAACCTCACACGCTTCTAGTGCCTACCAACGCTCCACGTAGACTCTCTAAATCAGGGGAAATATTAATTGTCTAGCCAACTCATCTTTTGGTTTCTCCACATCTTCATATGTTGTTGTCAATAATCATTTGAGGAGATTTCCCGATGATTCCTTTCTTGATTCCGGTGGGCATATTCTTGGTTTCTAGCGCAAATGACAAAACTCGGTCTAATGCACACTTGGTAGTATTTACACTAGGTGCAATACTGACAAAACCCGGTCCAATGCACACCCTATGGAATTATTCACACATTTCCTTAGGTGCATGTAAAACTGTGGAATGATCACGCACTAAAGACGGTATTGTACGCAGTTCTTGTATTGCACTAAAGATGGTATTGTTCATAGTTCTTGTATTTTACTAAAGACGATGCAAATATAAGGGGGAGGGGATTATAACTGTTGTGAGAAATATCACCCCATGGATAGGTTGAGATCCCCTTAGTTGGGTTTTCTTCAACTAAGACAACTAGAACAAGTGGACAGTAACATTCCAATTTTTCATCTATTTATGCATGAAATAAGAGAGGAAGAGGAAGATAAAGAGACACATTTTTGTGTCAGTATTCCTCGCTGCTCTTTATCGTTCCGATGTTGGATCCACTCCAGCTCCAAAAGTAGTCTACCTACAAAGAAATAGAACCATCCTCTTCTTCTACTACTTGTAACAAGTTAGATAAAAACTATCGTAACCAGACCATAATCATTCATACATAAACTTGAAAAGAGACGAAAATAGGGAAATAGGCCAAGTTTATTAATATGAGAAACAATGGAACTTAAAATCTTGATGTGTTTCAAGCATCCTCCAATGCTCCTCCTATCCAACCCCTTACTGTATGCTGACAAATGAACACAAGTTTGGTATACTTCAGACCTTGATTATTTCTAATCTCTTTCACCCTTGATAGGCCTTGTTTATATAGAGGCTTTGGGAGGTTCAACCAACTTATAATATCAATGGAAGATAGAGATATTTCCTCCATAATTTAGGATTGATTACCCAAAAAGGAGAGACTCGATCCTATGAATCATCCCTCGATCATAACCACTAGAAGTACTCTGAGTCAACCATAGAATAAGGTGGGATTGGTTAAAACCACCCTAAGAGGAGTGATGCTCTCAGTGACACTTGCAGGAGGTGTCAGTGACGATCCATGTTGGTCTAGAAAGGGGCATTACCCTGAGAGTGAAAATCCTTGGGCCATAGCAGGGGGTGTCAGTGGTTCAACTAAGCTAAAAAAATAAGGGAAAGATATGTGTTCAACCTTAAAAATGGGTTTTTCTTCTCTTCAATGGCTAGGGATTATGACAAAGTGTTATTCCATGGTGTCAAAGTGATGAGACATAAACGTGAAACTTAGGAAAGTTTTGTTTTGGAATTATGACACTCAACAATGCAACTGTACATAAGTGTGACGCTTAATACGACACTAGGCACTGTGCAAATTTTGTGTGTAACAATAATACCCCGAGTTTTGACCATTAGATTATAAATGTATATTTAATGATGAAATGGCTATAAGCCAAACATATGTGGTCCACGTAAAAATGACCATTGACATTGTAAATATCTACACCGGAAATAATATAAAAACACCAATGGCTACAAATGAAGAAGAAAATGGAAGGGGGATATGATTCCATGAGGGTAAAGAAAGGGGGATTAAGGGGTTAATTAAGTGAAAACAAAATTAATCTATAGCTACCTAAGTTCCTTAAACTTTACTTTATTAAACCTTTGCTTTGTGATTATCCTAAGTCCTTCTATCTTGAGATTCATTTCCAAAGCGAGATACATGGGCTTCCCATGTGGGCACATGGTCTTATTGTTTCCATGCAAATATAATATATGAGTTAGTGATGAAAAAAAATTCTTAGTTATTATTCCTTGAGCTTATACAACCATAAGATTGTTGTCATAGAATTATGAGACATTCCTTCCATGTAAGTATGAGAAAAATATGACTGAATTTTATGGGTGTTTGTTGGGACATAGAGGAAAGTAAAATTCAAATAAATTCACTGGTTCACAACAATAGATATTCCCAGATAACCTATGTTGGAGCACTTGATGGGATTGGGATATCTTGAGGGACCATTTAGCAAAGAAGGGGATCCCATTCCTGATGTTGTGTACACTAAGGGGGAAGAGGTACTAGCTCATTGGGAATGTTGTAATGAGAAAATGTCTTAGAAATCCTGATAATTGGGCTATGTGTGATAATATAGAGTCAATTGATAATATTTTCACTTGTAGATTCATAGTCTTGGCTCAAGGGTGGCCTTTGTCAAATAGAGCTTATATGTGATAAAGATCCTATGGTTGGGTGGAACAATAATTGTTTGCAGTCATCTGGAGGACAATTGCAAAAACATAAGTACTTATGTGTTATTTATTAATATGAAAGTTTTACTATTTTTACCTATGAATGGGTGTTGTTTTTTTTTATTGTTTGTGTTTATATAAACGTGTTTTAATTTACTTTATGCGATATGAATTAAATTAGACAACTTGAATTTCTAATTATAGTTTCAAAAATTTAATTGTTGCTTAAAATTATGTTAAATTATGTATTAGAATGTATGTATGGTGAATTTGGTACATTGATATATGGTTTTGGAGCTCCAAGTTACAACATTGGGGCTATATGGGCTAGAAATCAATTTAACAAGAGGAAATATAGTTTGTGCATCAAGTGTTTTACAAGATTCCTTTATGAGAATAATTGGGGAAATTGCAATCATAAACCACATATTGATAAACGTCTATGAAGAAAATGTATGAGGTCGTAATTGATAATTTCATGGTTTGAATGCCTAATTGGTGTCTACTAGTAGAGCATATGGTTTGACATGTTGTAGGGTATACTTATGGAGTAAATAGTTCGATTTTTTTAAATAATTTAGAATATATATCTATATGTAAATATGTCAGTTTTAATAGGGACAAAGATTTAAAATTATGAGCAATGGAATAGGAAATATGTGCAAGGATGTTGAATTGCTACCTAAAATGCAAAAGAATTAAATGGAGGAAAAAATGGGAAGGCCATGGTGGAATTGTGCACAAAGTGCGAAGAAATGACAAGTTCATTAATATGAAAGGTATAAGATTCAAAGTTTCCACATTTTGCATTGGAAAAGTGGAAGATTTCAAATTTCCGCATTCTATAGAAAAAAGGTGGAACATAGAAGACATGACGTTTTCACATTTTGTTTCAGGAAGTGAGATGAGGATGCAAAATGTGGAAGGAAGAATTCAAAATGTGGAGGTGTGTAGTGGAGTGGTGAAATAAGACTCCCACATTCTACATTGCATGAAAAATGTGATAATGCGACAATGTGGCAATATGACAATGGGGAAACAAAATAAGACTTCCCCATTCTGTAATGCAAGTGGAATATGATAATGAAGAGAAAACGATAACTAAGGAAGTGGTATGGAAATATCATAGGGTGACATTTCCATACGAGACACTGACATGTAGGCTCCACTGCCACGTCAAAATGACATGTGTCATGCCACATCAACAAAAGAAAGTTAAAAAAAAAATTGGTCAAATTACCATGTGTAAACAAGTTGAAGAAACAAGAAATCTTTTGTTGTATAGTTGTTCCTATGCTAGGAAGAATTGAGAAGAAATGGAACCATTAACTGGTTATAAGGGGGGATGGTAAGGGAATTCAGTAGGATTTTGTTTAAAGAACTAGATGTAGAATACAAAGTTAAAAGGGTTAAAAAGGTTTAGGGCTCTTACATTTGTGGTTTCTTAGGGCATTTGGATATCTAGAAATGCATAATCATTCCAAAATTATATATTGACATTTTTCCAATGTGCTTCTCAAATCAGAGCAATCTACAGTAGTATAGAAGTCCTTAGAAGGAGTGTAAAACTAAGGATATTGGAACATCAACCAATAAAGAAGAAAGGGGCTTGGGGATGCTTTGATGGAGCTAGTGAAGGGTAATTAGAAGCATGTGGAGAAGGGGTATTTTAATTTTTCGAGTCACATTATTTTCACTTTAAATATGGTTTAAGGGGAGGATCTAATAAATATGCAAAGTTGTTGGCCCTAAAACTATTGATACACCTAACCATTGAAAGGGGTCATAGATGTACATGTATTTCAATATTATACTATGATAGTCAATTGAATGTTAGGTATGTACAAGATGGGGAATGCAATTCTACTTTCGATTCTAGAGTAATTGTAGTGAGTGGAGGAAATTTTCACAAAGATATCCTACCATAATGTGTATAGAGAGCTAAACTCAAAGGAAAAATTATCATCAAAGTAGGATTGTTGATGGAAAATAATGTAGGGTGGCTAAGGGAGTTTAAGGATGGCATAAACCATCCAAGTCTTCCAATGGAATAAGAGTGAAGAAAATATTTTAATGAATATAAATATGTTCAAAGTCTAGTTTACTTTGTGTTGATTTATCTTTGTTGTATATATTATGTAGGAAAGTCTTCAACCTTGAACAATTATTATGTTATTTTGGACTTGACATGTGGAAGCCTACCTTATGTTGAAGCTAATGGTTGTTCTTTAATGAAGAATGGTTGTAAGCCTTGAAACTATGACAAGTTAGATAGGGAGGGATATTTAAAGGCCTTATGGATAGTATGTTTATTTTTGAAATGTTGAAACAAGCATCTACAAAATGCACATTTTTTATATCTAATGAAAGGTTATGATTTTTTTTCTGAAGGAGAAAAAAAAGAAAGAATATTTGAAATGCTTCAAAACTCGCATCACAAACTTCCAAATAGGCCCAAACAAATTCCAAAAACCAAGTTGTTATAAAATATGGTAACCAAATAACTAAAGATATTTTAAGGTATTCAAATTTAATCATAAAACTATTTCTATTGCCACCATGAATTCAACACCCTAAAATAGTAAAATGTTGTGAATCTAACGTACATGACATAAAAAATACCCTTGTATGATCTCAATCTTTCCCATAATAGCTTGCAAGGAATATATAGGATCAATATTTATAACAATGGCCTTAGTTCCAACAACCTTTAGGGCTATAACACAACCCTCTCCAACATCTCCACATCCACATACCACAACAACCCTACTAGCAATCATGACATCTATAACTCTCATCAGTTCATCTAGGAGAGAGTGTCTATAGCCATAGAAGTTATCAAATTGTAAGAGAAGAGTAAAAATATACAATCAAATTTAAGACAATCCATAACTCAAACAAAACAAAACAGTACAAAAAAACTTTACAACCCTAGGTCTAATTCACAATGCTTAAATCCCACATCACAGACTTCCAAATAGGCCCAAAAAAATTCCAAAAACCTTGGCATAAAATATAACAACCAAATAATTGAAGATATTTCAATGAATTCAAATTTAATCATAATGTTGCTTCTATTGTCACCATGAATTCAACACCCTAAACCAATAAAACATTGTGAATCTAGTGTACACAACACTAGAAGTACCCTCATATGATCTTGATTGATCCCAAGGAATCAAGATAACTATTAAAATACTATGCAACCTACATGGTCTAAAATAAGGTCGAAGCATCAAGCCCACCATTAAACACATTGTAAGCAAGAACACATATGGAGCCCAATGTTTCCAAAGCTAAATCTCTTTCATAATGCCCTCAATACAACTTCAAAAATTGCCCCGAACAAGACTAAGATGTTTGTAAATCCGCATGGATAACACTCACATAAACAATCTTCGAAAATAAAACAATGCATTTCAAATCCGAATAAGAATTGCTTTGAGCTACATAACAAGAACTAAATTGTCTTCAAACACACTCACCTTAAACTTAATTTTTAATTCTAATGTCAATCATGTAGAACTTTATAATGATAAGATCTAAATCTACCTTAAAACTCACCGCAATGCTCCATTTTAGATCCAACACCACAAACACCTTAATGAGATCTAAACAACCACAAAACCACCTAAAAATTTCCATAAAGAAAAATATCATGACATTGGTTTGCTAGTTAAATTGACATTGTGTTAAAGTATCTACAATTTACTCAATATTGTTTCCTATCTTGTATTCAATAAAGCTTTTAAAAAAATCAAACTAGTACTCTAAAATTCAAATAAATTGTCTAAAATATTTCAAGGGCGAGATCTTCTAAAGTAAAGTGCAAGCGCTCTAGAAGGAAGGACAAAGACATTTCATCCAATGAATTGAGTGACACCATTATGTATGTTGAAAGAACCTCAATTCGAGGCTTTATATCACCCTACTACTTATTTACGGGTGCTCTCTCTCCCGTTTCTAGTTGTCATCTTTAAAAAAAAATTCAAACAAATACTTTAAAATTCAAATAAATTGTCGCTAATATTTTTAAACCCATCTCAAAATTGCATGTAAAATCCAAATCACCTAATAAAAATATATTTAAATATATGAAACAAAAAGATAATTTATAATGCTTTCAAATTACAAGTTCTTGGATACTAAGTACTAAGCATTCAATTAAAAAAAACGAAATAAAATTAAGGCAACATACTCTAACATGTAAAAATTTAAATTATTATATATGCACCATCAATTTTATCATGTATAAGTTATTACATTTTTGGAAAACTTGCATATCTAGCGTTTGTAGTCCAACGGTTAGGATAATTGCCTTCCAAGCAATAGACCCGGGTTCGACTCCCGGCAGACGCATTGGATCTATTCTTCATGGCTAGTTTGCAATTCAATAGATCCGGGTTCGATTCCCGGCAGACTCATTGGATCTATTCTTCATGGGTAGTTTTCAATTTGTACTTTTGTAAATGTGAACGCTATTAAAAAGACTAGTAAATTAAAATTATGAAATGCTTTTGTAAATGTGGACGCTATTGAAAACACTAGTAAATGAAAATTAAAATTATGAAATAATATTTAAATAATAATAGCATGTGAGATAATTAAAAAACATATTATAGAATGAAAATTAAAATTATGAAATAATATTTAAATAATTAAAAAACATATTATAGATTATTAAATGATAAAATGTCACAATTTTATTTTATTTTTAGGGGTCATTCAATTATTTTGAATATCATTAATATTTATATTAATTTATGCTTTTGTAAAGATTAGTAAATGAAAATTATGAAATAATATTTAAACTAGTAGAAAGGGATTACCGAAAAAAACTTAGTATCCGTCAATAGAAATTTTGTAAAATCCACCGATGTAAAATCCATTGATTTATGGCTTAAATATTTTATCCAAATATAACCACTGAACTTTGAATGTTTGCAGTTTCAAGTTATTAGCGTGTTAATCCCTTGGTAGGTAATCTGGCCTGTGAGACAAAAGAAATAAAGAGTCATTCAGGAAGTTTTCTTTGCAGCCCTGAATCTTAGGTCTCTTGTATTGAAAGTGAAGATTTAACCAAGATTGAAACAATTTATCTTAAAGTATGTCCGCCTATGTTATTCATTCTAAACCCAGACATGATAATGATTCATAATAGATTTGTAAGGTACGAAATAACAAAGAAAGCTTTAAAATTGCAATAACAAAATTGTCTTGAAAGAAAAATATTTATAAAAACCTAAATATTTATAAAAACTACTAAAGAACTTGAAAAAAACATTCGTCCGACCACCCATTTACATCGAGAAAGTACCCACTCTAGTGGAGTTTTATGATGAATAGGTTTTTACAAATATTAGTTCTTTTCTACAACGGACCAAAGAACTACAAACAACGAAATGAATTGCAAACCTAAATATTCATAAAAACGTTGAAAAGAACTTTCAAGTTAGGTTTATATAAATATTTCTATCAAAAAAGGGGTCACAATTACTAATAAATCGTAAGAAAATCTGGTATAGAATTTGAAACCCTGAGTGGGTCATAGAACAAAACATAAACCTGAGTGGAATATTCTATAAAAGAGGTTCATCCACAGTTTGCAGACTCATTGCCTTGAGCTATCGGCCACCTATTTACATGGAGAAAGTACCCGCTAAAGTAGGGGAAAGGGAGAAAGTACCCACATTTTCCTCTGATCTACCAGACTAAGTCATTTTGTATCTAGAACTTTGTCGGAGGTTCATAAAAATATATTGAAATAGTTAAATTGTAACGGTTTGCATCAATATTATGTAAGGAAAGGAAAGAACGTAAATATAAGAATTTTCTTCACCTTTGTGTATTTATTTGTTGTTTTGTTCTCAACGGTTTAGTAGATTTTGGCATTTACTTTATCTGGTGAATCACTTAGTTTATGTCTACAGCGAAATGTTATGTTGTCAATGGTTTACTCTATTTTAAAGCCATTTACTTTTTGCAATGTCAATAACACCACCTACTTGTATACGGAGAAAATCAAAATGTAACATACTATATTCAAATTTACATATTAAGTTATAACATTTTGTAAGTGACGCGAGCTAGTGACCTTTTAGTTGTGACCATTGTTTTCGTAGTCTTGAATGATTATGAAGAAGTGGACAAGGGAAACTTCACTCCAATCTTAAAATATTTGTGCTGGAATTTATTGAATGGGGAAATTGTATATATACGACTGTGAAAAAGAAGATTGGATATAAAGGACTCCAAATGTGGTTCATAGCCAGTATGAAAGTATTAATTATAGGTTTACTTCATATGAATCTTTTAATCCACATCATCAGGGAAACAATGCAAAAAGTTTGAGTGAAGAGTTTACCCCAAACATATTGGATAAAAACATCCATTTTGTGTTGTGTAGTTGTGTCATGATCACAATCATAGGGCCGCTAAACTCCAAGAGACTACAACATACATGCCTACATGAAATTCAACAATACAATTCAACATAGAAACTTGAAGTAAAGAATATTGTACCTAAAACCTTCACGGTCATGCAAATTTGACTACAAAACCAAATCTAGACCACCAAAGCCAAGATATTTTTCTTCCCTCCAATTAGAACAACCTGCCATTGTGCATTGTTGACACAATATTTCCCATTTTTAGTAATATAGTGGCATGGTATGTTGGGATTTATAATTTGCTTAAGGAGCATAATTTGCGTAAGGAACATGGTATGTTGGGATTTATATGTCACAATGGAGAAAAGACGAGGAGAAGATATTTTGAGATTTTTAAGCTATGCAAAAATTAGAAGTTGCCAACCTCTTTTGATGCAACAATGCTCAAACTCTCTCAGATTTGAGTTTAATGAATGAAAATAAAATTTGTTTTTCTAGAAAATTGGTAGAAATATTATGAAAGAAAAAATCTTCGTCTCTTGGAAACATGCCCGAAAACAACCTTGAAACCATCCCAGAGAAACAATAGAGGAATCTTTCAACAAATTGACAATGAAGACAATTCCAAAATACAAAATAGAAACTTGATAGGAACCATGCTGCCACTATATCTAGAATTGAGATCACTTACTTCACAACTTCAACCGATACAATTTACTTCCGTCAGAAATTGGGTCCAATTGATTTGTGTTATATCTAGAATTGAGATCACTTAGTTCACAACTTCAATTGATACAATTTACTTATGTTAGAAATTGGGTCCAATTGATTTGTGTTTTAGATAGAAAATATAAAAAAATGAAACCAATTAGCCTCAATTAACCCCAACTGGGTCCAAAATCTAAAACATCAAACCAATTAATCCCAATCCCATTTGAGCCTTGGTTGGATGGTAAAGCAGGGTCTTGATTAAAAAATAAAGTGGGGTGTTTCATATCCACCAAAGTTCAATCCCAGAATCGCTATCCCATTTGAGCCTTGGTTGGATGGTAAAACAAGGTCTTGATTAAATAATAAAGTGGGGCGATTTATACCCACAAAAGTTCAATCCCATATAAATTGGTTTAGTCTTCTTGTTAGTTTCTTCCCCTACAAGAGGGGTGCAAGGGGTGTGACCGAATAAATAGCTCACTAGCTAGCTTCTCAACAACAAAAAATATACCAAAATATTGTCATGAAAGTTGAGATAATAAATGATATTAAATTTCCCTTAGATGATAGTATAGAAATGATTCGGGGAGATCTAAGGACTTGTCCATTCTTTATAGCATGATCTCAGCTTGGAATGAAGGGTGAAGAACAATGTGATCATAGATCAAATTTCTTTGGAAAATGACATTTGTAAGTCATGAAACGAGGTGCATTCACTATTATATTACTTATTTTTTCAATTCCTAATACATGAGATCAACCAAAATGTGTATGTCCCATCCTATGGGATAAGTATGTACTATTTCGGACTATAATAATGCAACCCATCTTATGCTTTAATAATATAAATTTGGTTGTTAGCTTGCATCCTATCTTTTTTTTCTCTGTGAACCATGCAAGTGCTTCCTTCCCTTGCATATGAGCAATTGTCGATCATGAATGGTGCTAAATAAAAGGATTTTAGTTATCCATGAACCATTCAACACACTTCCCTTATCTTCAAACAATGTATCATCTTGATTCAATTCGGTGTTCCCTTTCTCTTGCTTCAAGGGTATGCGAGTTTATAAAATATTAACATAAAACAAGACAAAATATTAACATGAAAATATTTATTTATAAAATATTAACATAAAATATTTTGGTATGTGTGCGTTTTTTTTGCTTTTTGAAACTCTCCTTGCTCTCGACACTGACAAAAAGCACTCAACCAATATGATTAACAACCAAGGAGCTAGCCAAGTGTATGTTTTTTGGGCTTTTTGGTACGTGGATGCTTTTGCGCTTTTGTGCTTGAAACTCTACCTCTGAATGTGACAAGAAAGTCTCCCACCTCTCTGTCTCTTGAAACTCTTCCTCTCACCGTGACAAGAAAGTCTACCTCTTGATGCTTTTTGGTATGCGTGGATGCTTGAAACTATGCCTCTGGATGATTTTTGGTACGCATGGATACTTGAAAGTCTGCCTCTCACCGTGTCAAGAAACTCTCCCACCTCTCTGTCTCTTGAGCATTACACCAAACACTCTAAGGCTGCATGTTGATTGTGGTCGTGACTTCATTTGGGAATAAGCATTTTTTCTGGCATTTGAAACTCCCTGACTTGCCTTAAAATGCGTTGAAGGATCGATGGGAATAAATAAGTTCTACTGAAATCAAGAATTCACCAGTAAGATCGATGGCGATTTTTTTTTGCTCTAAAATCAAGAAGTCTTATGATCAAGCACCATGGTCTCCACCAGCTTCTTTTCATTGGATCGACTCGGCCAAATCCAAGCCCCTACAGAGTAGAGTAAATACTAGTTTAATCTGCACGAGTAAGTTGATGCTTATGAGATTGATGGATGGTGGGTGCGTGTGGTCACCAAGGTCCTTGCCAATCATGGAAAATTGCAGCCACATTCAAATTCATAGATAATAAATGGGTTGAAGCTTCCAAGGTATGCACATTATGTGTTTTCTTTCACTTATCTGTAATTGGTAATTTTTTTAATGAATGACAACGTTTTTACCCTTGTCTTGCTCCTCAAGTGGATAAAGAGATTCTAAGTTAGTTGTTCTCCCATTGTTTTGTGATTATTCTAAAGTGTTTATTTCTTATTTCTTCCACTGCGGGAGATACATCAACACCATATCCACTATAATTATCCTTACCCAATAACATCTATCACACATTGGAGGGTTGATTTTAAATTAGTATTTTGGATCAATAGGTACACATATAAATATGAGGATCTGAAGCTTACGCAGATCGAGCATGTGTGTTGGCTATGCAGTGACACAGGTGATCCAGGTGTTACACTTGTAGGTGGCATGAGTGTTACACTTGCAAGTATGCATGATTTATGTTACAAGTGTAAAGCCACATGATTTTCTTTCATGCTTGGTTTCCTTAAGCTCACATGAAGACACTTATGACAGGATCCCATATTATCTAAACAAAACCAACATTTGATAGATTTCATCAAAAATATGTAAATGGGTAAGATCCATCTACAATCCATTCCCGACTCGCATTTTGCTCCGATACGAAAGACCTAAACTTTCACTCCAAAGTTCAGTAGGGTTGATATTCGATCGAATAATTAATCTCCATTGGAAGGCCTTGCACAACAGATGTGACCGATTAGGGTATATTCTGGCAAGCCCAAAACCTTTTTTCTTTTCCTTTATGGTAAATGCATGTTCCACCATGTTTACTTTTGAGATTTCTAAGATACACAACCATGTTTACTTTTGAGATTTCTGAGATACACTAGTCATTCTCCATTGACATTGCGTTGTGTTATAACTGTATATTGTTTGTTGTATATGTTTGTCTATTTTTTGTCATTCCCAAGTATGGTCTGTTAAAATACAGTTATAATGTTTTCTATGATTTGATCTATTCATATGTGTTTCCGTTTAGTCAATGCTATGGGTTGGTTAACATTTGCATTGTAATAGTCTGAACACTTTCAGTTTCAGAATATGATTTTCAGGATGAAAGTTTGAATGCAATATATGCAAGTTCTTAGTGTGATGCGAAACTGTCAGTTTTGAACAACAAATGCATCTCAAGCCCTTTCTACATTTGGAGAACATTTAACTTGCAAGGATGGACGAGTTGACCGACATTAGAGCTATGAATGTACCCCATTTTCAATCCCTCACAGACTCGAATTGACCAATATCACAGTTTGTATCGTCTATCATGCTCAATGGAATTAAATACCAAATACCACGGTCACAATCTCATCTCAACACATTCTTTATCCCATGAAAAACTCAGGTTCACGAATTTCAATTAGATATACCATATACATAGCTATCTTATTCATTGATTTTGAATTAAACAACAGAGATAATTGTCACAGATTCTGGGATTTGAACTAACATATTTAGTAACACTAACTTAATATAAGTATGGAAAATATATTGTAGAAAGATGAGAGGGATAATTAACTTGGGAAAGGGGCTATTCTTGACTTGTTTTTTGCCATATTTGCACTAGCGATACCCATCTTCCAAATGATCGATATCGCTTTTGGTCATGAAAGAAAATCTAGGCTCGTCATTTCGTTTCTGACCCTTTTTCCTAGGTCTGCTCCTGTACAAATTCGATTAATTTATATTAGGATACATTATAGGGCCCTATTGCGACGTGTTATCCCACACATCACCTTGCATAATTTATAGTTTAACATGTGCAAATCAAAGAAAATTGCAAGGAAATGAATTAACTCACTGGTTCTTAATTTCTGGTTCTGTAGGCTTGTTCTCTGTATTGATATCTTCAGAGGTCGGTTCAGTTTTTGAGGGCCCTAATCTGATCCCTACACTAGATTCTTCATGGCCTTCATTGGAGGAAGAGGAAATTGATGAGTTGGTAGTGCTCGGGACCATGGAATTTTCATCTGAGCGGCCTCCAGCGCGGGTTTCTTCGGTGGTCGTTGTGGTACCAGACGAAGGAAAATCCGTTGCTTCTTCAGGAGCCTCATGTTGTGTCTGGTGCTCTTCCGGGATTTGAGATAGGGGCCTCACAACATGACCAAATTTGGAAATTCTTCTTATCTCTGCAAATATTCTTGGAAGTTGATAAGAGGGAAATCTACAAGCCCACTATCAATGTCCATCAATGCATTGCTTCTAGACAGAACCTGAGCAGGACGACGATGTTGTATGTTAGTATATCATGACATTTCTATGGAGGGGTTGACTACGAATCCACTGGCTCTAAGAGTAGTGAAGGTCTAGTATAGGTTTCGATTTTGAGACCTAGAGACATCACCGGTGTCGCATGGAAGCTGATTATTAGTTGTAATCGAGCTAGGAGGAGGAAAACCACTGTGAGTTTTCTTTTGTTCTTGAGTGGGGTAAGATGGTAGGAATAGAGCTTGTTGTTCCTATAACCTCCAAGCATCTAATGAGTCACTTTCGACCTCACATCTAATTTCAAGAATGAACTGCTTGGCCCCCTCTGGAGTTCTGCAGCGCTGAATAACTCTACGTTGCGCAATAGGACTTGTATCCATGAATGCCCAATCAATTCCATCGTTTGTGAGGTCATCTGCCCCACCTCTCGTTAGGTTGCAGGACGACGTCCTTGTACAGGGATGAAGAAAACTTCTTGCAGCTTCTTGGTTACGCTCTGGTCTAAGCGAACATCGAATTCCAAGAGGTGGAGTGCAGGATAATTTTTGTCGAGGCCTCCCATGGATGTCAGGGATCAAACTGTGACCACCACTCGGAATTTTCGTTGAGAAAACATAAGAGCCAACGTAGGGTTATCTGATATTTCTAAAGTCGTGTAGTAGCATATGGGTGAAGGAATGAATCAACATTGAGGTGGTGGACGACAATCACATGTGGCAGATTAACAAAACACGTGTATCATTGCAAATGGCTATGGACATAAGACAAAAAGTCGAGAGAGAACTCCCCCTAAAAGAACACCTTCGGCGTAATAATAGAGTGTAAGATAATTAAAAAACATATAATTTAATCGAATATCATTAATATTTATATTAACTTATGCTTTTGTAAAGACGAGTAAACAAAAATTAAATAATATTTAAATAATAGCATGTAAGATAATTAAAAAACATATTATAAATTATTAGATGATAAAATGTCGCAATCTTTTTATATTTTTATGTGTCATTCAATTATTTCGAATATCATTGATAACATTAATATTTATATTAACTTATTCTTTTGTAAATGTGGACGCTATTGAAAAGACTAGTAATAATAGCGTGCGTGAGAATTAATTAGAAATTAAAAAATTATTAGATGATAAAATGTCACAATCTTTTCATATTTCTATATGTCATTAACAATAATTATAAATTAATGACTTAAAAATTTAATGGTCAAATTGCTTATTATTGTACATTTTAATTATCAAATATGAAGATCCCGGGATGGGGTGTCACCTCGCCCAATATGCCATTAATACATTTGGCCTACGACGTAACCTCCAAATATTCGCCTCATCTCCTGAGGTTGAACATTTACTCAAGCTCATACCTACACAGCCTTTCTCCCATGCCTATCTTAATGACTCTGGTCTTTTCACGAAATGACTCTACAAGTTTTGGTACAATGGATGTGAATGACATTCATGACATAGTAATAGTGGTATTAAGGGTTCTGCCCTCGATATGGCTTCATTCATCATATCTTGGGAGTCTAGCGCGCCCATAACATTCACCTTTGGTAGAATCGTTGAGTTCCACTTTGCTTCCATCTGTCACATTCTAGTCCAAGGATTCTCCTAGCTCCTTCTCTGGTCTCTCTTGTTCCCTCCCTGCACCATGCCTCGTGAAAGAGGAAAATTTCGCAGGGGTTCGTGGACTTTCCATAGCTTCACAAGTCAACGTCGATCTCCCTCTCCTTCCTCTAGTATCTATGATTCTTCTCACTAGACTTCATCCCCCATGGTTGAGAATAGTGATTATGTGGCAAACCACTATCCTGAAGAGGAGGTTTGGGGCTATGCAATTGTGGTAGAGGAAATATCGACGACCCAAAACCAGGATAATGTGGAGGTCCCAGCTTCGCCTTGCGAGAGAAGAACTAGAGGATCCCACTCCTTTGGAACATAAGAATGACATGTGAAACAAATCTTAGGTTCAAGAGGAAGACTCTCATGGGATGAGAGAAGAGGATCCTTCCTGTCGATTTTTGGATGATCAACTTTAGTTAATTTTTGAAATATGAAGGGACATAGAGGAACAACATTTCTATCAAGATATGATGGACCGAAATCTATCAGAGCTTTACGACTCGCTCTCCGACCAACAAACCTGCCAACATTGTACAGAATGTCGTCATTGGTGTGCCTTTGCTCCAACTTGGCGAGTTCCTCCTCACAACAATGGAAGCAACGACTAGTCATGAGTTTGATTAAGCAACCCAGTTATGAATTTTGTCTATCTTTGTATCTCTATTTACATAGTTTTAAGATCACTTTAAATCTATGCTTTCTTTGTAGACATTATAACAAAACTAAATATTTTAATTTTGGCCCTTGTGGCAGACATTTGAAGACATATAGGACCCGGTGATGGAGCTGGTGTCCATTTTTAGTCCAGGCACCATGTCAAATGCTATGTACTTGGAACTTAGTCTTATGAAGGTAATATATATATATATATATATATATATATATATATATATATATATATATATATATATATATATATATANNNNTTTTTTTTTTATCAAATATGAAGACAAGTGTAGTTTCCAAATTCAAACACCAACTCCTATGTGTAACTTTTTACTTTTTCTTTTTCTTTTTCTTTTTCTTCTTCTACTTTCTTTTTTCCAGAGCATAGGTTCAACCTCCACAATTGCTTTGGTTTACATCCTCTGCGAAGTCATAAATTACCCATCGACTGCCACTTGGGATGTCGTACCAATCAACGGATCTAGGGTCCTCCTGCAACAATCAGGACTGACCACCTTGCTGAAAAACTCCAACTGGTGCATTTGAACCAATCAGCCTATGTGTAACTTATTGATATACATAGATGATAAAAATAAATGATAAAAGGATGCAATTACCACTATCACAAGGAATCCAATGGAGACTCTAACTGACAATTCATGTGATCCTCGTCAAATACAAAATTATCCCCATCAAGTACAAAATTACCCAAGGATTTGAAAATAACTACTTGTTATTAATTTAAGATACCAATTTAATTAGAAGAATTTCATAAAAAGAATGGCAGTTGCACTACAATTACATTCCATCAAGGACTCCAATTGAATGTCCAAATGGCGTAGAATGGTTTCATGTGATAATTGTCATGTCCAAACTTCATATGAAATGTGTAACACTCGCAGATATATCATAGAGCTTGCAACATTCATCAATTTATTGCTAACAACCCTCATCAACAATCATATCATATGCGGGGCGGTTATTTATACCATTCAGTAGGAGAGAGAGCTCATTTCAGAGAGCATCAGACTGAATAACAGGTCGTGTGTTCGATCCACTCTCACCGCATTCCGTGAAAGATAGTTTTCGACAGATGTAAATAATGAGCAAATAAATTACCTGAAAAAGCGACCAACCCTTCCTCATGGATAGGGATCCGTGGCGCAATGGTAGCGCGTCTGACTCCAGATCAGAAGGTTGCGTGTTCGATTCACGTCGGGTTCAATCCTGAAATTCATCCCTTGAAAGCTTTTGTTTGAAAATTTTTCATTGATCACTCAAATCAAATGCATGCAAATTTGAATCACGTTGTTATATATTATTTAAGCTTTCTAGAAGCTGCTCAGTGTTATTTGAATCCTTTTTCGTTTGATCTTTTTATGTTTTTTTCTTTTATTTTTGTTTGATTAAATGTTTTGGGTTTTTATGGATATTATCTAGAAGTTTTTCAACATGCTAAATGTATTTATACATTCAGAAATTTAATTTAAATAACAGAAAATTGAAAAACACTTATATTACCAAATTTCTATGAAAAATACATAAATGCCAAAACATAAAACATTTTAACAATACCTTTTTGCTAATTTAAAGAACACTACTTAATGTTAATTTATGAGGTTGCTTATTCTTCTTTTTCGTTGCATGTGAGGTTGCTTATTCTTTTTTTTTTTTTTTTTTTTTATGTTTTTCCTCTTATCTATGTTTGATTGATGCTACATGTTTTTATGATAATGAAATATGTTTGCAATTGCATTAATAAACTTCATATATCTATTAACCACGATGAACCAATCATTTATATGAATCAAAATCAATCCAAGTGCAAACTCGTTGAATTTGAGGTTTACAAGATTTAGGGTTAAGTTACATGGATTTTGTTATAGGTGTCTAGTTGTGTCCTTAACTTCATATATCTATTAACCACGATGAACCAATCATTTATATGAATCAAAATCAATCCAAGTGCAAACTCGTTGAATTTGAGGTTTACAAGATTTAGGGTTAAGTTACATGGATTTTGTTATAGGTGTCTAGTTGTGTCCTTAACTAATTGGTAATTATTATTAGTTTAGTTTAAATGTTTTATGTTTTTTTTTTTTTTTCAACAATTATTAGTGGAATCCACAATATAATTGTTGGTGAAATTACAATTTCATATTATTCAAATCATGTTTTTAAATGTATAAATAAATATGTAATATCAACCAGTAAAATCTACAATTCCAACTATACTTCTAAACTTTTAACCAAAAACGAATTAGCCCCGGATGGGGTGACACGTCGCTCAGGGGTCATAGGTGGACTCCACTCGGCCCCGGCTTAAATGTCATACACCGCCACCCACGCGCTTGTATTTACCATGGCGGACGGATACAGCAGCAGGGGCAGGACGGATAGACCATTCCCGCGAGCGAGCATTAACGCCTGCAGTGCTTCCGGGACGGCCAGAGTTAAGGGAGAAAGGATGGGC
>JASDQU010109483.1:282770-297022 GCA_032191745.1 Picea mariana
AGGAGCAGGAGGAGCTCGAAGCGGGTTCTGGAGCGGCGAAGGACGGGAGTGACAACATGCACAATGCGCTCATCCGGGACGAGCACCTGGCTATGATGATAGATATTCGTGGGCACCTGGCGGATTTAGATCACCGAGCTCTCCTCTTGGGACAGCGTATGGATATGCTCTTTGATGCATTTTCCAATGCGCCTGCCAAAAGGAGATGCCCCCTCTGTGCGCAAGCTTTCGCCATTCCAGCATACCAGCATGGATGACAGGTCACATGGCACGTAGGCTCTTTTACTTGCCTTCTAGGTTTTTAGTTTCTTGTGCACTTAGAACTTTTGACATCTGTTCTGGTTTCCTTCGGGCAGAACAGATGTCACTCTGTTATTATGTTTTTTATACTACTGCTACTTGCTATATGCATATGCTGGTTTCCGATAATCGGCAGCATTTTGTATGGCCACAGGCCTACTCTTTTGTACACTGTGTTATTTTGTCTATATAATATAGCAGGATCCACTTTTTTACTCAAAAAAAAAAAACTTTTAACCAAAAACAAAACTCATCTATATAAAAAAAAACTAAAACATTTAAATTACATCATCACTATTTCCCTATATACACCTTTTCTTTGTCCTAAACCTAAAATGTTAATTGATTATTGATTCTAAATAAAGAGAGTCCCCAATATTTAGATGGAAGTGAATCTTCATTAAAACTCAAAATTATAAATCTTTCGTGAATCTTCCTTAAAACTCAAAATTATAAATCTTTCTATTAATTAATTAGATCAGATTCACATTTAGAAATAAGTTGCATGTTTTTCTTGGTTAAGAGATTGTTATGAGGCTGCCTCAAATCTAGAAAATATCTTTATAAATTGTGTGGCTTCTCTTACGCTTCTTGTTTTCAAGATGAGAGTATCATCCATGGACTAATTATGTGTAGTTAAATTAAAGTTTGTAGAGATTGATATACCTACATAAAGCTGTTAGATCTTGCATATTTCATGAGATTTTATAAGGTTGTTAGATCTTGAATATTTCATGAGATTTCATAGAATTTCAATCAATATAAAAATAAAGTATAAAGTATTTAATATTGGGTACATTTGATTTAATCCTCTTATTACTTTTATCGAATTTGAAGGTTCTCCATTTTTCAAAATGGTAAAGAGGTCATTGAAATATATTCATCAATTTAATTTATCACTTTCTAACTAAACTCAAAGGCCTAAAAAGTTTAATTTTAAAAAAGTTTAGTTGACTTTATCATTTGGCTTTGTTAGATAAATTTTAAGCTTCATTCCTTTGTAAAGGCCTAAAAAGTTTATTTATCGAATTTGAAGGTTCTCCATTTTTCAAAATGGTAAAGAGGTCATTGAAATATATTCATCAATCTAATTTATCACTTTCTAACTAAACTCAAAGGCCTAAAAAGTTTAATTTTAAAAAAGTTTAGTTGACTTTATCATTTGGCTTTGCTAGATAAATTTTAAGCTTCATTCCTTTGTAAAGGCCTAAAAAGTTTATTTTTAAAGAAGCTTAGTTGACTTTATCATTTGACTTTGCCAGATAAATTTTAAGCTTCAATCCTTTGTTTTTTTAATGGTATGTATAGATTTTTGAGAAATAGTGACCGTATTCATTATTAACCTCCCTCTAATGCTAAATTTTAGTCAACATGAGCATCTTCATCAACAAAGTCAAATTTTTATTTATTTAGAATTGTTTTTTAATTTGTGGTTCAATGTTTTTATTCTACAATAATATGCATCATTGAAACATTTTTAGTTTTTTTCTTTTAATGGACTCTTCATTATGGTATTTTTAGAAATTTAATTCATTTTACATCAGAAGAAATTTTCCATTATAATACAACTTTTAATTAAAATTATCATATAGATAACAACTACAAACCAAAAGAACATGGTTGAGACGTATGCGATGTTAACACATTGAATTAACATATTAAAAATGGTAATAAACCCACTTGATACCTTGTTTTCTAAATTAAGCGAGATTATATTGCAATCCTTAGTTTTATTTAGTATTAGAAAAGTTTAATTCTTTCCTAAAAAAGAAATTTAATCTTCTATTGTCAATATTTTCTTATTTGATTTTTAGTATGAGTAGCAATGAAACAATGTTGAAGCACCCCTAGGATGTGTCAACTTTTTAAAACATGAAATTTATACTCCAATTTTCATTGTATTGCTAATCTCCAATGTTGTTATTTTTATTTTGAGAGGTGCATTTTATAACGTAGATGAGGATATCTTCATGCCTATGTATGTTCATGTGTGTAACATTTAGACTTCAAGTTTTCATTATAAGAAGAAGAGGAGTTTCCAATGGCAATATGGTGATGAAAATCCACCATCCCTCAATGTTAGAAGCTCGTTTGGAGTCTCCATTCAAAAATATCAATGTAATTTAATGTCTAAATAGATATTGTACATATGTTATGAAATAACTCTCCTATTATTGAGAACATTCATTTTTTTTTTTGTTGGATGTTAACACATTGAATTAACATATTAAAAATGGTAATAAACCCACTTGATACCTTGTTTTCTAACTTAAATGAGATTATATTGCATTTCTTAGTTTTATTCAATATTAGAAAAGTTTAATTATTTCCTAGGAAAGAAGTTTGATCTTCTATTGTCAATATTTTCTTATTTGATTTTTAGTATGAGTAGCAATGAAGTAATGTTTGATTTTTAGTATGAGTAGCAATGAAGCAATGTTGAAGCACCCCTAGGATGTGTCAACTCTTTAAAACGTGAAATGTATACTCCAATCTCCAATATATTAATAATCTCCAATGTTGTTATTTTTTATTTTGAGAGGTGTATTTTATAACGTAGATGAAGATATCTTCATGCCTATGCATGTTCATGTGTGTAACATTTAGACTCCAAGTTTTTATTATAAGAAGAAGAGGAGTTTCCAATGCCAATACGGTGATGAAAATCCACCATCCCCAAATGTTAGAAGCTTGTTTAGGGTCTCCATTCAAAAACAACAATTTATTTTAATGTCTAAATAGATAGTGTACATATGTTATGAAATAACTCTCTTATTATGGAGAACATTCAATTTTATTTTTTTTATGGTTCAAAGTTACAAGGTAGAAATCATGTCACAAGTTGTTCGGTGCTTAAAATATTGAGGTTAAAATGGTTTTAAGGTGGCTTATTTTATCATTATCATGGTTGAATATTTTTTATTGAGTCATCATTTTCATTTTGATCGAATAATATTTTATGTTTTTCCTCTTATCTTTTTTTTACTTCAATTGTTTGGTGTTAATTTATGAGGATGCTTATTCTTTTTTTTTAAGTTGCATGTGATTTTTTTTTAATTATTCTTTATTTCTTATCTCTGTTATATTGATAACGATGTTACATTTTCTTATGATGATAGGATGTTTGTAATTGCATTAATAAACTTTATAAATCGTCAAATTTCATTAGTGTGATTGGTTTTGAAGGGTTTCATTTGTATGACAACCCAGGGTTGAAACATGTTGTAGTTGGAAGGAGACACCTAAAAAATCCAGTCACTTTAAGGGTTGGTGTCGTCCAAGCCTGATGTGATCCCCAAGCAATTTTGACTATTTAAATGCCCTTGGATCGCAGTTTCTTAGCCACATGCTAGTCCTGCAAGTAACATACACCCTAACAAACAAAAAATATTAAAGTTACTAAATCTCGCGTATTTAATGAGACTTCACTAAGTTTCAATCAATACTATAGAAAAAAAATGTGCCTTTGATCACCCTTGACTTAACCCTCTTGCTCCTTTATGCAAATTTGAAAGTTCCCATTATCTAGAATGGTAAAGAGGTCATTGAGATACATTCCTCAATCCAATTTATCACTGTGTAACTAAAACCAAAGATCTAAAAAGTTTATTTTTAAGAAAGCTTAGTTAGCTTTATCACCTCATTTTGATAGATCAAAGTTTTAAACTTCATTGTATTTTCTCGTTTTTAATAATGTATAGTTTTAAACTTCATTGTATTTTCTCGTTTTTAATAATGTATATGGCTTCTTGAAAAATAATGAGAGTATCCATTATTTAGCTCCCCAATAGTTAACATCAACATCTTTATCAACAAAGTCAGATCTTTATTTATTTAGAATTTTTTTAAGTTTGTGGTTCAATGTTTTCATTCTACATTAATATATGATGCATCATTAAAAGTTTTTTCTCTTAATGAACTCCTCATTAAGCCATATTTAGAAATTCAATTCATTTTACATCATATGGAATTGTCATTATAATAAAACTTGTAATTAGAATTATCATATAGATGATAATTACAAATCCAAAAAGCATGGTTGAAATGTATGTGATGTAAACACATTGAATTAACATATTAGGATATTAAAAATAGTAATAAACTCGCTTGATACCTTGTTTTCTAACTTAATTGAGATTATATTGCATTTCTCAATATTAAAAAGAGTTTAATTATTTTCTAGGAAAGAAGTTTGATTTTATATTGTCAATAATTTCTTATTTGACATATTAGGGTATTAAAAATGGTAATAAACCCATTTGATACCTTGCTTTCTAACTTAAATGAGATTATATTGCATTCTTTGGTTCTATTCAATACTAAAAAAGTTTAATTATTTCTTAGGAAAGAAGTTTGATCTTATATTGTCAATATTTTCTTATTTGATTTTTAGTATGAGTAACCATGAAGCAATGTTGAAGCATCTTTAGGATGTGTCAACTCTTTAAAATATGAAATTTATACTTCAATTTTTATTGTATTACTAACTCTAATGTTGTTAATTTTTGTTTTGAGAAGCACATTTCATAACGTATATGCGTATATCTTCATATCTATGTATGTTCACGTGTGTAACATTTAGACTCCAAGTTTTTATTGCAAGAAGAATAGGAATTTCCAACAACAATATGGTGATGAAAATCCACCATCCCCCAATATTAGAAGCTCGTTTGGGTCTCATTCAAACACATCAATTTTTTTTAATGTCTAAATAGATAGTGTACACATGTTATGAAATAACTCTCCTATTATGGAGAACATTCATTCAATTTTTTTGTTGATGGTTCAAAGTTACAAGGTAGAAATCGTGTCACAAGTTGTTCATTGCTTAAAAGATTGGGGTTTAAATGGTTTAAATGTGGTTATTTTATTATTATCACAATTGACTCTTTACTTATTTGCCTTTATTCTTTGTATTCCCTTTAATCGTCAAGCAGGTTAAAATCTCTTTCATTACTAAGCAAGTCATCCCTTTATTTTTAGTAAAGCGGTTCATCAAAGATCATTCCTTTTGTTGCTAGCCGAGTGAGGTAGGTAGATTAGAGAAAACTTTCTTTTTATATGTAAGTTCTGGTTTTTCTCAATGCTTCCGTATCTGTTCTAGTTGATCCATCAGGTTATGAGATATCCGTGCCAAGCCCAGGGTTTTCCATATCCGGTCAAACCTTTTCCAGGCAGGAGTCAACAAAAGAAATTGACCTTTCCAAGGTTCCAAGGGTAGGAGAAGAAAAAATAAGGGGGCTTTGGGGGGTATTGGTGATCCTCGACTCATTAGTAGTTTCAAGCCTAGATGATGAAAAGATGTTTGTAGTTTTCTATAAGATTTTTAGTTAAATGCTTGCAATTATCAACAGGGTTTTAGTTCACTAGTTGAATGGTCCTAGCATTATAACTTGGTTCCGGGCACCTCAATATGGTATGCAAACTCCTGCCTTTACTCATGTGGGTTCCATTGGTTTCAAATCCGTCGGGGAGGTATCAGTTGGTTGCTTTCGCTTTTTATCCATCAATTGCAATAAGAGTGGAAGACAAGTCGAGTCTATTCTCCACTCTTCCAGGCGAGTCACTCATACTTCATATCTGAATCCGAGGAGTTCAAAGGCAGTACATGTGTTCTATCTCCTCCTATTTATTTGGTAGGTTATTCATTTATATCTGGCTAAGCCTAGGTAGTCAGAGTGTAAAAGAAATCTATTGTATATGTTGAAATCCCTGTTGATCGACCTCAGGTAGGGGATGAAGGAGCATAGGTCTTCCGCTGCTTGATTGTAGATCATAATCCCTTCTTGAATATTCAGGTTGAGTGCCTTTATGCCTGCTGGGAGATGAAGAAGTTGGCTTTGTGTGCTTGCGAACTGGCTAGACCGCCCCAAGAAGAGGGAGGGGGCCATAGAGCCATTTAGGTCAGGAAGGTAGAGACTTTCACACCTTAGGAATAAACTACGAGGCCCACCAAGTGAGTACACCCACCATACATAAAAGAGTGTTCCCATCACGTGAGGAAAGGCAATAGAAGTGGATGGCTTACTTTTTTATATTTTCAGCCTAGGAAGTAAGGCAGCTAGGATTTTACGAAAAACCAAGTTTCCAACAGAAAGTAAATATGGCTCCCCCTCCATATACGAGAGGATATCTTCCCCATAGAGCTAGCCCTATAGATCTAGATAAGTTATGATCCCCTTCCATGGCCAAGAAGAAATATTCCCATATTCCCCCGAACGGGGCTTATTCCTACGGAAAACATTAGTTCTTACCTTGGTCGCATGCCATGACAATGATTTACATATGCCTATTTGAGGATCATGCACCATACACATAGTGTCATTTATGCTAGTCGGATAGTGCCAATCAGGCAGGTGATGTAGCCCCATCATCGTGCGTGACGTGCACCCATTCTCATAATTCCTTCCTACACACATTCTAAGTCGACAATAGTAGTAGCACTCTCTGTCTATCATTCCAAGGCCCCCTCACTCTTTTTAGGTATGAAATCGATTATATGAATCTCTAAAAAAAAGTGAGCACTCGCTTGTACCTCATTTCCCCCTTTTCACTTTCAAAATGACCACTTGTCCCATTCGCATTCTCTTATTGGATATGCTACCTTCCCATTAATGAATGGTTGTGTATAGGACTTGAAATAGGGCTTGGCAGATATTGTGCTTTTATGGAAATGAAGAAGTATAAGGAAATGAATTGCATAATCTCAGATATAATAGGAGATTCAATTTAGTGAGGACCCGAAGGTACTCACCTAAGGTACGAAGGTGAGGGAGATCTATGAATATTACTAGGATATTTTGGGTAGAGAAAAAGAGATTTATAGATTATGGATCTTATGGGTAATTTGGTTGTTGAAACCGAGGCTGGTCCCAGGTGATAAGAAAACTTGTGCCGAGAGATACAATGGCTAGGGAACTTAGCTTTCTCTGGATAGATTAGAGACAAGGTTAGTTCTGTGATTCTCTCTCTATAATGACTATACTATCTCTTTAGTACATCCAGTAGTTGATAGTAGTTCCACAAAAATCTATTTAGACCAGTCTCTAAGGCCAGTTGCACTCTCTATAGTGGCTCTAATCCTTGTTCAATCAAAATCTCTTTCTTCTTCTCTTAACCCTTTCATCTTAACCCTTTCTATAACGACTATATAACTCCTAGTAGTGAATAAGCTGTATATTTCACTTCTTCCCACCTTCCGATTAGTAACACCCGGTTTCTAGTCTTTATGGTCTAATCACAAAACTAGAGAGATTGAATTACTTCTTCACTACTAGAGAGAAAGGCAAGTTGAAATAAATCTAATTTCTATTTATTGGGAGCTTACTCTATGGAATAGACCTATCCACATGCTCCACCAACAACCTATAGTTCTTACCCCTCCTTAGTCCTCATGCTTACTTGTTGGATGAGGCGGGCTTTCCATAGAGATTTTGGACGAGCTTCCAGACATCCATTCACTGGAATCACACTTACTTCATCAAGCGACTGCTATTATACCTTCTCAGGACGGGATCAGACTACACCCTACTTACTTTTCACGCATCAGCTAGAAATTCTTCATATGGAGGGAAGCATGCTAGTCATTCGCCCTTTACCCTTGCCCTTACCTTTGATTAAGTCCATACAACCTATCCACCAGAAGACCTAGCACCTCTTACTTCATGAAGCGGGGAGGTACAGTATACCAGCTATAGACCCGAGATCAGATGAAACTACTTTACCTTTAATGAAATTTTTCTTAGAACCTATTGATTTAGCCAGGAAGATCAATAGGTACGACACTAGGATATTGACTATTTACCCTACCTTATGATTATTCTTTGTATAACATATTAGATTATGGGTATACCACAGAGAACCTTCTGGGTACCACGTATTAGCTTCTGGTTAGGACAATCCTTTATGAATCTTAAGAGGTATGGGGCATAATCCTTTACTTATGAGCATGCTATCCCACCAGATATTTTATTTACTATTGCCTTAAGCCTATTGGTTTGTTACTGTTGCCAACCACACTTACCTTATGTTAGGAAGGACAGGAAGGATTATATGGGTACATCGGGCCTCCTTCCCTTTTGACCAACTCACCACCCACCTTAAGAAATAGACCTGCCCCATATAGACCACTTCCTTCTCGTACGGGAATGTTACCCATATGTGATTGGATGATTAGATGGTGGGTTTGTCAAGTGCCAACAGGTTTCGGTTGGATTGTTTTTTCTTCCCCCCTTTTGATGAACGCCAAAACTTAAGAGATTGGATGGGGGTGTGGGGGTGATAACTTTAAGCATTGTTATTTACTTTACCTTACTTTGATTACCACCTTTAGTTGACCTACTGCTACCAACTTCCTGGCTGGTGTCTTAACCAATCTTTATAGACCGACTAACTTACCTTAAATTTTAGAGTGAAAAACGGGCTTGCTTTGAGATGAAACAAAACCAATGGGCTGGGAGATATATTGAAAAGGAAGCTTCTACTAGTCTTGGGAGAACCCCTTTAGATTTACATTTTAGCTCTCTGCAAATGATCTTTTTGAATTCATATGATCTAACCCCAACTGAACATAGAATGTGACCTTTTACTTTAAGACAAAGGAGGGCACAACGTTTCAAACACTGCTACAATGCTTGCTTCGACATACTTTCAATTTACAGGGGTGTATCGATCAATGGCTTGTGCGGTTTCATTCAGGAGTAGCTCTGATATGACTTTTGCAATAAGAGTTGGGATGACTGGGGTGAGATTGATGGCAGACGGGCGATATGTTGTTGGTTAGATCGTGAACTTTATGAAGAACACAGACAGATGCACACTGATAAAAAGAATCAAACTGGGATGACTAGGAGAAGAAAAAAATGGCAGGCTCGCTTAATAGATTTATGTGTGGAGGTGTCGTCCACCAGACGAAGGAATATTTTGTTTTGCGGGGTTTGAAACAAAAATATACCTTGCAGGACAGGTAGATTTGTGTGTCCAAGTGAGAAATTTATGTTTTTATTTACGACCAAGATGAGGGAGAGACAGAAGATACGACTTCCATATTTGTTTGTTTGGGGTTATCCTGCCCAAGAACATTTGATTTAGTTATTGATCGAGTGATTGATCGACTACGTAGTTTGGAGATCAAGTCAAGATGGAACCATCTTCAGGAAATAAAGTCATGGACGGATGCCAATTTTGCAACATACAAGGAAGGATGCTGGCAACACTGTGAAATAGTTGTTTGATTAGACCTTCTATCTTTATTATACATAAATATTGTAACAAAGCACAGGAACGCTGCACGTTTTAGAAATACAAGTTATGGGTGCTATGGGGTTATTTCTCTAGGTCATAGATATAGAAGAGATCAGGTCTATAGAGAAGAAGCTATCAGGCAATTCTAAATCGAGAATATATCGGTAGGCCGCGCCCAAGGATGAGATGTCCAAAAATTCCATTTCAGTCTGGATGTATCTATGCAGAGCGTCGTGATACTTGAGTACCAGATGTCGCTCCAAATCTTTGATACCTAGCTTGGTGCGCAAGGTATGAAAGATATTCATGAAAGCTGGCATTGCTTGGTCTCTTTCTTGCCGCAGTGTGGTCCATTTGGTATACAAGTCGTCATAACTTCCGACAGGGTAGTATTATTCCTTAATAGCATCCCTTAAGGAATCCCAAGTGGTCGTGACTGTAAATAGTGAGGGTTACTCTGTTTCCTTTTGCTCACAGAAAGTTTCCCACCAATCTTTGATGTGGGGAACAACTTTGAGGACTGCAAAAGTAATCTTTTCTCTATTCGAAAAGTTATGGACAGAAAAATACCCTTCTAGTGGATTCATCCACTTGTCTATAGCATCTATGTCTATCTGACCTTCAAATATAGGAATATCGAAGTTTATTTGTACCTTGAAGGGGGTGGCGCCTCCGCTCGAAGAAGATGCGTCGCCTTTTGGTAGCCGTCGAAGGATTTGCGTGAAACTATCCATCATCTCGTTCCTTTGTTGCGTGAGGGCTTCCTCAATCAACAGTTTGAAAGGATCTCCTATCTCGTCATATTTTTTTTCTCCTGCCATGAGAGGTTGCTTGGGTGTGTGAGAGATTTTTTCCTCAATAGAAATAAGCTCGAGACCCAACTCTTTGTACTCCTACCTCATTGGGGACATGCATTAAGACGACAAGGAGCTTACCGCTCTGATACCACTGATCCAGATTTTATGATCAGAACGAAATGACTATAGATTATTAACAGGTGCTTAACAAAAAATAACAGAGATACAGTAAAATTGGTTTTCTATTCAATAAGGAAATAAGCTGAAACTGTAAAATGCAGCGGAAACAAGCTTGCTAGAATGGTGGCGGCTTATCTTTGAGAAGAGATGTGACAGTTGCACTCATTCGCAAGAAGATGATAACAATGAGGCTCTGAAGGCTTTTTACAATAAACAAGAATTCCAAAAAACCTATACATCCAAAAACCTAACCCTAGGAGATAAAGTGCCAAAAGTCATGTGGGCCCCATTTGGGTAAGTTAGAACATCAACTTCCGGGGGTCGTAACTTTTGAATACAATCTTCGTTTTAGGCGTATGATATCCCGTTGGAAAGGTATCATTGAGGAGATTCATTTTGGGGGCACAATCATGTGTTCAACTATCATTGAGAATATCTATCCGGAAAAACCTTCATTTAGGCCCTCAAAATGGCCCTGGAAGTTAAAACTGCTAAAAATAGTAAATTGTCAAAATTGTCAGCAAACTATTTTGAGCTAGTTGGAAGAGGTGGGTGGCCATCGATATTCACCTGGATAATCTATACTTGACCAAATTGTTGTTTCTTTTTCCCCTCTACTCTCTCTTTCTCTTTACTTAGTCATTTTTCTGAAAATGCAACTTCGACCAACCAGTAGCCATTCAATGCCTAGGCACTTTTAAGATCAGAAATTCCCAGAAACCTGGACTCTATATTGAACTTCCATTGTTTTGTTGCCTGCAAACAGTACCCGGACCTCTGCCACAGGTTTCAAAATATGCCAACTTCCCTCATGTACGAATCCCTCATTCCATACTTGGCCACTTTTTGGATCGCGGATTCTCGGACAGGTAGGCTCAAAATTGGGCCTCTATTGTTCTGTGTCCTACAAGTAGCACCAAGATTTTTGTGATATACAAATTGACAGACTGACTTGCGCGCTGGTTGGTTCAACATTGCACTTCTATTGTTATGTGTCCTCCAAACACCACTCGGAGTTCCGCGATATACAAATTTATAGATAGAATCTAGGGCTGGCTGGCTCAAGATTGTGATTGTTTACGAATGGAAAAGTGCTAAAATGAGCCACACTCCGAGCAACAAGTAGTCATTCAATGCCTAGGCACTTTTCAGATCGCAAATTCCCGGACACCCGGGCTCTATATTGAACTTCCATTGTTCCGTCGCCTACAAACAACACCTGGACCTCCGCTACGAGTTTCAAAATAGGCTAACAAGGGTTCCCTCATGTACGAATCCCTCATTCCATACTTGGCCACTTTTTGGATCGCAGGTTCTCGTGCTGGCGGGCTCAAAATTGGGCCTCTATTGTTCTGTGTCCTACAAGTAGCACCCAGAGTTTTGCGATATACAAATTGATAGGAGGACTTGCACGTTGGTTGGCTCAACATTGCAATTCTATTGTTCTGTGTCATCTAAACAACACTCAGAGTTTTGTGATATACAAATTGACAGACAGATTCCAGGGTTGGCGGGCTCAAGATTGCAATTGTTTACGAATGGAAAAGTGCTAAAATGAGCCACATACTACATTTGCGTCACAGAGGCTGTATTAAAGGGAAAATCATGTCCTTTATAGTTAAGTGTCCTACAAACAAAACCCAGAGTTCCTCACTATACAAATTGACAGGTGGACTTGCAGGGTGGCTGGCTAAAAAATTGCAATTCTATTGTTATGTGTCCTGCAAACAACACTCAGAGTTCCGCGATATACAAATTGACAGACGAAGCATACAACCAAGAACCAAGTAAACTCGTGGATCGTATTCCTAGTCGTTGTTTTCTGTGCTCGCCACCTTCGCACTTCTTTCCATGTATATATCTTGGCAAAAAATGGGATATCTATTACATATGTGAATATATTATCCCTTCTTTTCCATCTTCTATGCTTAGCCAAATATTCGTTTCTCTTTTCCCTGAACTTTATCTTTCTCACCACTTATTCGTTTTTTCAAAAATGTCTAGTTGCATGGGTAGGTAGACTTGCGGGTTCACATTTGCACTCATGCTCTTATATTGCGACACCGACCGACCGCTTCCCCATTCCATACCCAGTCACTTCTCCAACCGCGGACTCCCGGTAGGTGGGCTCTAGATTGGACTTCTATTGTTCCATGACTTGCGAACAATATTGCGACTTCTGCGATATACAAATTTACAACCGGACTTAGATCATACCATCTTTCGTATCACAGTCTACCTATCATGCTCTCTTCCGTGGTACGCATTTTTCATTGAAAACTTCTGAGACATACAATTTAACCATTAGTTTCTCATGTCTTATGTGGAACTATTGTCACCCCATTTTGAAGCCTGTCTGTTCACTTTCCATACTTCGCCATTTCTTTGAATTTATTTCACGGATCCTCAGCTTGGGGGGTTCAAGAAATATCCAATTCATAATCGTTATTTCCTATGCCCGCACCCTTTTTCAATTAGCAATTAGCAATTATATATAAGATCTTATTTCTAAGTATGAAATTAGCAAGCGTTAATGCTAAACTAAGATTTGAGGAAATCTCCCATTAATACACATAAAACCAAAATTTCTGGATGGTTATATTATCCCTTTCGACTGTTAATTTCAAACATCATGGAATGTCATTTGTGTGTCGTCGGGTTGGTCCATTCATGAAATCTTCAATCCTCGAATCTGAAAATGAGTCCGACCGACTGTTTCCCTATTCCATACTTAGCTAGTTTCCCAGAATTTCGCAAATATACAAACCGACCGCTGAATTGCCCCATCATGCTCTCTTCTCTTTTACACATTTTGCAGTAAAAAATTTCGATACGTAAAATTTGACTGTGGCACACTCGCCTCTACTGAGTATCCCCCGTAACCCTATTTTGAATCCTGTCTGACCGCTTTTCAGACCTTGCCATTCGTTCCTTTATCTCCCTCGTCTCCATGACCTTGGCACTTATCTATAATAAAAAAATGTTTATATATGTATATAGTACATTTTTCACTGAAAACTTCCGAGACATACAATTTGACCGTCGGGTCCTCACGTCTCCTGTGAAACTATTTTCACCCCATTTTGAAGCACGCCTGTTCGCTTTCCATACTTCACCATTTCTTGAAATTTCTTCTACGGATTGTCGGGTTGGCGGGTTCAAGAAATATCCAATTCCTAATCATTGTTTCCTGTGCTCGCGCCCTTTTGCAATTAGGAATTAGCAATTAGCAATTATATATAAGATCTTATTTCTAAGTGTGCAATTAGCAAGCATTAATGCTAAACTAGGATTTGAGGAAATCTCCCAACAATACACATAAAACCAAATTTCCGGATGGTTATATTATCCCTTCCGACTATTAATTTCAAACATCATGGAATGTCAGTTGCGCGTCCTTGAGTTGGTCCATTCATGAAATCTTCAATCTTCGATTCTGAAAACGAGTTTGACCGACCATTTCCCTATTTCATACTTAGCCACTTTCCCGAAATTCCGCAAATATACAAATCAGTCGATGAACTGCCCCATCATGCTCTCTTCTATTTGACACGTTTTGCAGTAAAAAATGATGATACATAAAATTTGACCGTGGGACACTCGCCTCTCCTGAGTATCCCCCGTAACCCTATTTTGAATCCCATCTGATCACTTTTCAGACATTTCCATTCCTTCCTTTCTCTCCCCCGTCTCCGTGACCTTCACACTTGTCTATAATAAAAAAATGTTTTA
>JASDQU010109483.1:297039-313358 GCA_032191745.1 Picea mariana
TATATATAGATAGATAGATAGATAGATAGATAGATAGATAGATAGATAGATAGATATAGATATAGATATCTTGTTTCTAAGTATGAAATTACTGACATTTAATTCTAACAGCTCATCGTGCAAGAACCGTATAGATTATCATTGATGGGCGAAAGACTCGAGGATATCTCCTATTAATACGCATTAAACCAAGATTTGTGGGGGGTTTATATTATCCCTTCCGAGTGTTGATTTCAAGATCATGAAATGTCGTTCGCACGTTGTCGTCTTGTCACATTCACGAAACCTCCAATCCTTAATTGATCTTCGTCGTACCCGCCACCTTCGCACTTCTAAATATGCAATAAGTAAACTTTACTGCTAATAGTTCATCATGCACCACCCATATAGATTGTCATTAATTAGTGAAAGGCTCGAGGAGCTTTCCCATTCATAAGCATTTAACCAAGATTTTGCGGAGAGTTATATTATCGGCTCCAATTGTTCATTTCAAGCATCGTCTGGAGCAAACCAACGTTCTCATAAACCTATGACATCATCTCGATAGAAGTTCTGTGGATATACAATGAACATCTTCGGTCGCGAGGACCATAACTTCCAGTGGTCCAGGGCATATTCTTATTACTCAACCCCTGCCGCCCAGAACGAAGTAATTTGGACCTCTGATATTGCTCGTGCAGGATGTGTCCCTGAAGTTTTTGACTGTAAGGAGTTGGTCTCATGGAGTGTCGATAAATTTATTTCAGACAAAAGAATTATTACATTGTGGGACCGCTCTTCTATTTTTTTTTCACCTCAGGTCTTCCGCCAGATGTTAAGATTGTTGGAGCCAACATTGACATTTAGAGGAGAGTATTGCAAACATTTCCTAGCAAAGAATAATATCGGGTTGGACCTTTTGCCCTATTTATTGGAAGACCTGATTGCAGTTCCTGAAGATATCACAAGCTTGCAGGTTAGTTCATTTAAAAATCCATTCTGCGAAATTGCTTGGTTGTTTACAAGAATAACGGGACGTGAGTCTACAACAACTGTTTCCCGGATGACTCTTTATATTTTGTATTTCACAGTCAAAGAACAAGCCATTTTTTATTAGGGCAAGTTAATTTCCCATGAAATATGTTCCCAATTGTCAATCTTCAAAAGGGAAAAGAAATTTTATATATCATCCTACTTAGTTTTTGCGATAACACATTGTTGCCAGTTTCCAGAACTGTCTTTGTCCAAGAATGTCAACTAGGAATTTGACCCAGTAACGTTCTGGTACTAGGCCTTGTGGAAGCAAAAGGCCTCCCATTGTTTTTATGAGGTTTTTAATTTCTTTGCATCTATTTTCAAAGTTTTGTTGTTAGGAGAAGATGCTCCCCGCATATCTAAACATGCAACCAGTTTTTTGGAAAGGAAGGGGACACTTCAACATTCAGATAATTACACTGTGATAAGGATTTTTGGCTCCAGATAAAAACATGCTCTCCTTCCATGTCACATTACGGACATAATGTTTGTTGCAGAAGTAACATGACAATACAACTACTGGTTGCATCTATTCCAAGAGAAGAGAAAAAAAGAGTTCATTCCTCTGCCTTGGAAAGTCGGGGACTTTGTGTTGAAGAACATAAACAAAATTGACGAATTTGCAACACATTCTAGAAAATTCAACCTGAGATATGCTGAAAGCCTAAGAGGGTTCGACCCCGATAAAAAATTTCTACAACATTTACAAACACTTGGATTCGACAATTGTTTTTTCAAAAAACACCTGTCCGAAAACAGAGACACTGGTGACAACGCTCCTGCTTCTAATGTAGGTGACCTAGACACACTGCAAAGAAACACTAAATTGTACAAGAAACAAGGAAAAGGCCCCGGTGACAAGAGTGTTCAATCGACGAATAGTACTCCAAAAAGTACGACATCCCGGAGCATCGCTCCAACGAACCACCACATCAACAAAGCAACTCAGAGTTCTTCAAACGGAGAAGGATATAACGACTCTCCTCACTCTAAAATTGATAGTTCTCACAAGGTTTCAGTAGACAAGAAGAGAAAAAAAAATGTGGGATGAGCTTTTAGCCCGAAATTCAAAGTGAGAACATGGAACTTGAGCCTGATCTGGATAGCGTACTCTGCTACCTTGATCAGCCCGGAGACGCCATCCAACATAGTCGTCCAATGGACATATTTGATACTGAAAATTTTGACGAAGATGAATCCTTCATGTTCCAGAGCGTTTTTTTTGACAACCAATCCAAAAAATTGATTATTGAAAAAAAAATGTAAAAAATAAGAAAGGAAAATCTCGTTCAAAGGTTAAACTTGCGAACATGCGGTCGTCCCAAATCTTTCAAATTCACATAGAGAGCAAATATGCACTTCATGATTCCATTGGAGGCATCGAGGCCGAGAATGCCAGACTGAAGGACCGAGTCAAGGAATTGGAAAAGGCTTTGATTCCTATGCCATTGCTTGTCAATCCTTTGGAAATAGCCATGTCTGACACCCCTGTAGCCAAGTTAAAAGGATCCTCCAATGTCCTCGTATCCTGTAGAGGATATGTGGAGAATAATATCAAGAAAATAATGGATCTGGTTACTGAGGCGTGGGAAACGTCACAAACCATGACTTCCCTTGGAACCAGGGAACATAATTTTCTCGAACATTTGCAGGTGGAGTTAAAAGATGAAGAAAAATTATATTTAAAAACGGTCCTTCCTTTTGGCACCATTGTCAAAAACATGACAGAAACAAGAAGAAGATAACAAGATCTTCCATCCAAAAACCGGATCGGCCAATTAAATGCATGTTGGAAAGAAAAAGTGAAGAACCTGCATCTCATTGTTCAGTCATGTGAACAAGCCATATCAAAGAAATAAAAATTATTCACAAGGTTGTCCAGAATAGACTTAGACGGAAGGACCAACGACTTCCAAGACCCCAACTTAATCGTCAACTCCTTTCTCTTAACTAGGCAAGAATTCGATAAATAGGTTGATATGTTTAAGGTGTTGTCTTTGGAAAATTTTTACAACATCCTTGAATGTGGTCAAGATTGTAACACTCTTTCACCTTGAGTTGTATCGCTCTGATACCATACTATAACACTCTTTCACCTTAAGCTGTATTTCTTTGATACCAAACTATAACGCCCCCTTTCCTTGATCCGGGTAAGTGCTACTTCGCAGAATAACAATCTCATGCTTAACTATATATATATAACATGCATTTAAGAAAATGAAACACATTTAAACTCAGAGTAACATAAGAATTAATGCTAACACAAATATTCCCTGGCATTAACAATAATTCATTTGCACAACAGAATACATGATAAAATATAAGCATCACAGGCATGTAGAACATAACATTTAACATAAGCTGATACTTATCTTGAAACTGTGGTAATTCCACCAACCAGGTGCAGGCCTTCCACGAACCTCCCAGCCTTAGACCACACTGCTCATCAAGCTCAGCAGTGGGTCACCCCCGAGCTGGGACTAAGATCCACCCCCAAAGCAAGGAATCCTAGGCTAGGCTGAGGTTACAGGGAAAACACACAGTCACAAGGAAGGAATTCTCTCCCAGGAACCACTCATACTCACTGCCCATAGACTCTCCTTCCCCACATGCCTGTTCCACCCCAGGAGTATACACCTTTTCTATCACTTAGACAGTCCTTCGGCTGCTAACCTCCCTTGCCTTAGGTTTCAGCAATAGACAAGACCGAAAGTCTCCGAGCTCTGTGGCAGCTACAGGGTTCCTTCTAGGAGTTCTCTCCTTTCCTCTGCGCACTCTCTCACCTGGAGAGAGTCACCCATAGGCMAAGCAACCTGTTCTTCCAACTTCAATCACCTCTCTCACTTGGAGAGAGTGTTTTACAAAATGGCCAACAAGCCACACGCAGTCCAACATTGCGTGGCCACAAACACCAATGGGAAAAAATACATGGGATTTCCAATAGGCTTAGCAATGACAGGATGGTCTCACGGTTATGGCTTGGGGACAGAGATTCCACACATAGGCTCAATCTGTTCAGACAAAGAATGTCTTGGCTATCTAGAAATCAACATCGGCTATCCCCGAAATCAACACAGACTTTTCCCCCGGTTTCAGAATTGCCCAAGGTCCGATCAGTTCACGCTCAGACGGTGAGGTAGAATGGAGGAGGAACCCCCGACACGGCTCATCTCAGCCATTTTATTTACATGCACCTGGGTTGACACTTGTCACCCATGCTACTGCATGCATTCCTTCAGCATGCGTTCCTTCCATTCAGAAGTTGTTTGTCCTTCCAAAAGAACTTAGGATAAAACATATTATTCACATGTCTTTTGGAATAATATTAAAATATTATTCCCAAGGACCTAAGCCCCTAGGCTCAACACTTAGTCCCTTTTCCCACCTTCCAGCCCCTAATCCCTTGCACACACTGTGGAAGCTTAGTCCCCCATCACTCATTCATCGTGGTTGGTTTGCATGTGGCGGTGTTTATATTTTATTATTGTTCCGCATAATACAGGTACAAAATTAGGCTCTTGGCCTTGAACACTTAGGCTCTCTGGCCTAACAATCACATAAGCCCACTATCTTATATAAACTCGGCTCACCAGCCTATATAACATATTTACAATTCATTTCATAAACAAGATTTACAATAGGGCTTGGCCTTGGGGACATTACAATCCTCCTCCCCTTATTTCTACATTGTCCTCAGTGCATCTTTACATTGCATATGCAAGCTTTTCAAAAAAGTTCAAAAAGATGCAGGTACTTCGCCCGCATAACATCTTCATGCTCCCATGTCGCATCCTCAGGACCGTACCTGGTCCACTGGACCTTTACAAGCTCTATGGCTCTATTCTGGAGCTGTTTTCTTTTCCTGTTCAATATGCGCACAGGATGCACTTGCAGGACACCTTCTGGTTCCACCTGAATCACATTCCAATCGATAACATGATTAGCATCAAGTATGTATTTCTTAAGCAGTGAAACATGAAACACATTATGTACAGTCATAGATGCAGGTAATGCAAGCATGTATGCAACTGGCCCAATCCTTTCCAGGATTTCAAAACGCCCACAGTATCTTGCTGCCAATTTGGCGCAACTTCCCAGCTTCAGGGAACTCTTGTTAGTTTTCACTTTTAGGAAAACATGATCACCCACTTTGAATTCTCTATGGGTTCTGTTCTTATCAGCATAACTTTTCTGCCTGTCCTGGGTAGCTTTCAAATTCTGTTTAATTCTTATCATTTGGTCTTCCATCTCCTTGAGCAACTCTGGCCCAACTACTGCTCTGTCAGCTGGGTTATCCCAGCTCACTGAAGTGTTGCACTTTCTTCCATAAAGTGCTTCAAATGGGCTCATCTTCAATGATGCATGATACCCATTATTGTAGGCAAATTCTACCAAATGCAGGTAGTCTTCCCATCTTGATGGTTTGTCCATCACGTACATTCTCAGCATGTCCTCTATTACTTTGTTCACCCTCTCTGTCTATCCATCAGACTCAGGATGATACGTTGTACTAAAATTCAGATTCATTTTGAATCCTTTGAATAGTCCTTTCTAGAAATTCGAGGTGAATTTCGGGTCCCTATCAGACACAATCGTCTTAGGAATTCCATGCAAGTGTGCCAATTCTTTTAAGAAGATATCAACAACATCTGCTGCCTTATGAGTGGTTTTCAGTGGAATAAAATGGGCATCTTTTGTAATCTTTTCCACCACCACCATGATCAAATCATGGTGCTTGTTCGTTCTGGGCAATCCTGTAATAAAATCCATCATCACCACTTCCCACTTCCACTCAGGAATGGGTAAAGGCTACAACAACCCTGCTGGGTTCCTATGCTAAGCCTTAACTTTTTGGCATTCCATACATCTGGCAATGTATTCAATGATCCCCCTCTTCAAACCTGGCCAAAAGTAATGGCTTTTGACTGTTGCCACAGTCTTCTGATATCCAGGGTGTCCAACATACGTCACATTATGCATTTCTTTTAGAATTTCCAGCTTCAAATCCTGGACATTGGGTACATACACTTTGTTTTTGTACAGAAGTATTCCATCAGCTCCCAAGGTGTAACTTTCCTCTTTTTGCGGTCTCTCACTCTGTTGTAGCTTTGCTACCAAGTATTTGTACTGCAAATCGGCACTTGCAGCTTCCAAAATTCTATCCTTAATATCCGTCCTATACATGCTAATGGGTGTAGCATGCAATTCATGCACCTTTCTGCTGAGTGCATCAACCACCTTGTTTTCCTTCCCTTTGATATGCTTGATATCAAAGTTGTATTCGCACAGAAACTTCAGCCACCTAGTTTGTCTAGCGTTTAAAGTCGGATGTTCAAACACATATTTTAGACCGTTGTGGTCTGTTCTCAATTCAAATCTTCTTCCCATGAGGTAATGTCTCCATTTCCTCAGAGTGTGGACAATTGCTGCCAGCTCCAAATCGTGAGTGGCATAATTCTTTTCATGCTCTTTCAATTTTCTGGACTCATAACAGATTACAAATCCATCTTGGCTGAGAACTCCTCCCAACCCTTCCTTACACGCATCTATGCATACCATGAAATCCATATTTGGATTTGCAATTCTCAGGATTGGAGCGCTAGTTAACAACTACTTCAATCGTTGGAAACTCTCTTCACACTCTTCAGTCCACTGAAACTTTTTCTCCTTCCTTTGCAAGGAAGTGATAGGGTGAGCTATCATTGAGAACCCTACGATAAACCTTCTATAATAGCCCGCCAGACCCATAAATGATCTAACTTCTGTCACATTCCTTGGCGTTGACCATTCTCGGATGGCCTCAACCTTCTCATGGTCCACAACGATCCCTTCTTCTGAAATAATATGTCCCAAGTAATAGATCTGTCTTTGATAAAATGAGCATTTGCTCAACTTGGCATACAACTGTGTTCTCTCAACACTTGCAGCACCATCCTCAAGTGTTGTTCATGCTCTTCCTCTGACTTGGAATACACCAAGATGTCATCCAGGAAGACTATGACAAACTTGTCTAAATAGTTCCTGAATACACTATTCATAAAGCACATAAAAACAACAGGTGTGTTTGACAGTCCAAACGACACCACTGTGAACTCGTAATGACCATACCTTCTTCTAAAGGTGGTATTGTTGATATCCTCATCCTTTGTTATTACCTGGTGATATCCTGATCTGAGATCTATCTTCGAAAATATTTTTGCACCCTTCAACTGATCGAAAAGATCATCGATCCTCGACAGAGGATACTTGTTCTTGACAGTTACCTTGTTCAACTGTCGGAAATCAATGCACAGCCTCAACGTCCCATCCTTCTTCTTCACGAACAGGACCGGGGCACCCCAAGGTGACACACTGGGGTGAATGTACCCCTTCTTCAGAAGCTCTTCGAGCTGCAATTGCAACTCTTTCAGCTCTGGCGTACTTATTCTATAAGGAGCTTTCGACACTGGAGTTGCTCCAGGCATCAAATTTATAGAAAAATCGATGTCTCTCTTCAGAGGTAGTCCAGGTACCTCTTGAAATACATCCTTAAACTCTGTGAGTACCTCATGGTCTCCAATTCTTGAGACTTCATCCCTGGATGCTTCCTCCACACGGGCTACAAATAATTGACAGCCTTTTCTATAACACTTCTTCAGCTGCATGGCTGAGATTTCTCTAACAACCACAACTCTGGGAATTCCTTGAACTATTTTCTGATTTCCCTCCTCATCCAGGCATGTAAACCTCTTGTTATGACAGTCCAGGAGGGCATGGTGCTAGTCGAACTAGTCCATCCTAATTAAGCAGTCATAAGAGCCTAAAAGAAGAACATTCAATTTAGCCTTCGTGCTCAATCCATTCAGGTCTATTGAACAGGATTTAACCAATTCAATGACCTTCCTCTTGGTTCATGTAGCCAACTACACTAACCAAGACCTTTCATGTTTGCTTCTTGATAAATGCAAACTTTCCACCACCCTAGGATCTACATAACTATGGCTAGCCCCAGAATCAATTAAAATAATAAATGGTCGGTTGTTGATCATACCTTCCACTTCAATCATGTGTGATTGAAATTCTGCTTGCTTGTTGTCTAGGGCTGCGTAGATCCTTGGCATCTTGTTGCCCATATCCTCCACTGTTTCGTCTTGCTGAACATTGTGGATGATTCTCACTTTATCTTTTCTGTGGGGGCAGTCCCTATACCTATGGTTCCCTTTATAGCCCCAACACTCCATAGGTGGCGGTCTGGGCATTTGTTCACCCACTTCAGCCTTCCTGGGCTCTCTGAAAGATGGCTATCCCTAAGGACTATTTATGAAAAAGGGAGGCTTGTTTCCCTTCTGCCTCTGCTCTTTCCTGAACTTCTTCTGATCATCCCAAGTCTTTCGAAAAGTAGGCCTTTCTCTTTGTTGTTCATATAAGCATTTTTCCCTTCTTATTGTTTCTTCCATAGTCTTAGGATCATCATACTAAATCTTGTCACCAATAGAAGGTGGCAGTCCACTCAGATATCTCTGAATCTTGACAGCCTCATCTTTGATGAACGAAACATACTTTACTAGTTCCAAAAACCTTCGTTCGTATTCATCGATGGTCATGCTGCCCAACTTGAGTTCGAAGAACTCCTTCATCTTTCTGTCATAGTACCTTTTGGTCAGGTATTTCTTCTCGAAATACCTCTTGAACTCCTTCCAAGTGATATCTTTCTCTATGATGTGCTACACCTGCAAAAACTGATCCCACCACATGGATGCTTTTCCCTTCAATTGATACATCACAATTCTTCCTTCTGCATGAGAGGAATAATTTTGTAGTTGGAAATATTTCCTCATGCCAAGCAACCATGTTTCGACATCTTTCTCCTTCTTATGTTCTCCATCAAACGTTGGAGGCTTGATCTTGTTCATCTCCCCTTTCAATTCATCCACTCCAGATCTTTTGTGTTTTCTAGTAGGGGATGGGCTTGAACTACTGTGCGCTTCCCTGCTGGAATGCTTTGGGGAGTGACGATGATGTCTACTACCACTCCTTGATCTTATTCTTCTCTCAGGGGTCCTATGACTCTCTATCTTGCTTGAGCCACTCCCCTTCTCCATCTTCCTTTCTATTCTTTCCAGGCTCTTCAACATTTTTAAGTTGAATTCTCCCTGTTGATCCCTGACCCTCATGAGCTTTCGGCTATCATCTCGGTGAGCCTGGGCATCTTTCTACAATATTTCAATGAGTTTCATGATACGTCCTTCCTTATCCAATTCTCTTCCCTACCCATTGGAGTTTGATCCTTCGACTCCCAGGTTGACATCCCTTCCTTCTCTCTCGCTCTCTGAAATGGAGGCAATCCGCACCTCTTCCATTTCTATACTCGACATAGATTCATGGTTGTCCCAACACTCGTTGAACTCTGCACATACAATGTGAAATCAACCGAAGTTTTTCAGGCCCTTAAACCTTCGAGAAAACTTACAATATTCATAAACCAATGTGAATCAAGAAAAACGTTTCGATTCCATTAAGTTTTCTGAGCTTTGTTTGGATCTGCAAATTTTGGGACTTCTGGTTTCGGGGTCTCGATCCACAAGACTCTCATACTCGCTTTTGGGTGGTATCTCCCTCTTTCTCCCTACCCTCGTAACTAAGGGCACCTTTCATAACTTCGTGATCTCGCGATTTCGCGAGTCGAAGACCCTCGACTCCTCTTCCTCCAAATGCCGATACCTGAGATGCGATATGGGTATGGCTCCCTCCTCGCTAGCGCTTGCTACATATAACCGTAGGCTAGGGCTAAGTGCTAGCACCTCTCACAACTCGCAACTTCGTGAGTTGGAGTGTTGAGCCCTCATGCTCCTCCTTTGCGAATCCCGAAATCCCGATTTACTTTACCCTCCGAGCCCACATAGCACAACTGTCTCCAGATCTACAGTGGTGAGTGGCACCCTCAGGAGGGTCCATGTTATCTATGGTGATGTCATCGGGTCCCACCATGCTTGCTTTTCTTTTGTCCCACTGGCACGTGGTACACACCCATGTGTCCACGTCCATTCCAAGTGAAATCCAACGATTAGACCTTTCTCAAATCTACGACGCAGATCCTTGTGGCGTTTTGGGGTTTTGGGCATCGAGAGTTCGTGCATCCCCACCTCTCGAACTTTTGTTTGCCGAAATCCTGAAATTACTGTCTACCCCCCCACTTGATCCAATGGTCAAGTTCCTATCTTATGATCTATGGTGTAGATCGTTTCAGACTTTCGGGTTTCGCTATTTCGTGACTTGCGAAAACAAGGTTCTTCCCTTTTGGTTTCCCAGGTGCCAAAATGTCATCCGGCAGCCACGTGTTCCCCCCTGATGGACGGTCTCGATGAATTCATCTTTTCGCGTATCGCGATTTCCACATTCCTGTGCAACTCCAAAGGGTTTTTAAACCCTGCGCATGTTTTCTAGATCTGACAGTCACAAGGGTTCTCCTTTCCCCTGAACAGATCCTATGGCTCCAACACTTCTGGTGTGGAGTCCTCTCTCCCTGTGGCCAGATACCACATCGGTTGGGGTTTCATAACACCGCTACACCTCCTGAGCTTGGTAACATGGTCAAGTAGCTCCTTAACACTCAGGAGCATTCAAAGGTTCGAAATTGGTCCTCCAGACACGATTTCTCCTCAAACCCTCGGTCCAAAGACCACTCAATTGGCCCATCTAGGCTCAACGTCGAAACCTTGGCTTTGATACCATACTGTAAATCTCTTTCACCTTGAGTTGTATCACTCTGATACCATACTGTAACACTCTTTTACCTTAAGCTGTATCACTCTGATACCAAACTGTAACACCCCCTTTCCTTGAGCCGGGCAGGCGCTACTTCGCAGAATAACAATATCATGCTTAACTATATATATATATATATAACATGCATTTAAGCAAATGAAACACATTTAAACTCAGAGTAACATAAGAATTAATGCTAACACAAATATTCCATGGCATTAACAATAATTCATCTGCATAACAGAATACATGATAAAATATAAGCATCACAAGCATGCAGAACATAACATTTAACATAAGCTGATACTTATCTTGAAACTGTGATAATTCCACCAACCAGGTGCAGGCCTTCCACGAACCTCCCAGCCTTAGAACACACTGCTCATCAAGCTCAGCAGTGGGTCACCCCCGAGCTGGGACTAAGCTCCACCCCCAAGGCAAGGAATCCTAGGCTAGGCTGAGGTTATAGGGAAAACACACAGTCACAAGGAAGGAATTCTCTCCCAGGAACCACTCATACTCACTTCCCACAGACTCTCCTTCCCCACATGTCTGTTCCACCCCAGGAGTATACACCTTCTCTGTCACCTAGACAGTCCTTCGGCTGCTAACCTCCCTTGCCTTGGGTTTCAGCAACAGACCGGACTGGAAGTCTCCAAGCTCTGTGGCAGCTACAGGGTTCCTTCCAGGAGTTCTCTCCTTTCCTTTGCGCACTCTCTCACTTGGAGAGAGTCGCTCACAGGCCAAGCAACTTTTTCTTCCAACTTCAATCACCTCTCTCACTTGGAGAGAGTGTTGTACAAACTAGCCAACAAGCCACACGCAGTCCAGCATTGCATGGCCACAACAACCAACGGGAAAACAGACACAAGCTTTCCAATAGGCTTAGCAATGATAGGATGGTCTCGCGGTTATGGCTTGGGGACAGAGATTCCACACACAAGTTCGATCTGTTCAGACAAAGGATGTCTCGGCTATCCAGAAATCAACACCGACTATCCCCGAAATCAACACAGACTTTTCCCCCGGTTTCAAAATTGCTCGAGGTCCGATCGGTTCACGCTCAGACGGTCGGGTAGAATGGAGGAGGAACCCCAACACGGCTCATCTCAGCCATTTTATTTGCATGCGCCTGGGTTGACACTTGTCACCCATGCTACTGCATGCATTCCTTCAACATGTGTTCCTTCCATTTAGAAGTTGTTTGTCCTTCCAAAAGAACTTAGGATAAAACATATTATTCACATGTCTTTTGGAATAATATTAAAATATTATTCCCAAGGACCTAAGCCCCTAGGATTAACACTTAGTCCCTTTTCCCACCTTCCAACCCCTAATCCCTTGCCCACTCTATGGAAGCTTAGTCCCCCATCACTCATTCATCGTGGTTGGTCTGCACGCAACGGAGTTTATATTTTATTACTATTCCGCATAATACAGGTACAAAATCAGGCTCTTGGCCTTGAACACTTAGGCTCTCTGGCCTAACAATCACATAAGCCCAATAGCTTATATAAACTCGGCTCACCAGCCTATAAAACATATTTACAATTCATTTCATAAACAAGATTTACAATATGGCTCGACCTTGGGGACATTACAAAGATCACGTCCACGACTGGCTAGTCGAATATTCAGTACATAATGAGGAAATTGATCAGGCTCTGTGTAATCTTTCTATCGACTTCGGGGAATTATAAAACAAACTTTTCAACATAAAAATCCAGAATGAGATCAATGTCGCCCCAATGAGAAGCTACATTGAAGAATGGCTCAAAAGGGAATTGAAGCAGGCCGTCAACGAAAGGCATCAGGCAGTTGCCACGATTCCAACAGTCGTCGACGACATCAATGAAAAGGCATCCGCAAGAAAATAGAAAAAAGGGGTCATATGTACCATCACTGTAAGTCTATTGATCGCATCCTGCTTTATTTATCAACCCAGTTATTCCACTTTTTTAAATAGAAATGTCTAGCCAAAGACTGATACCTTTCATTTTTTTTTTCATGTATTGCACTCTACTGTCGCCCACTTCTTCTTTCTATAGTCTTGTTTCTTGTACATATTTCTCTTATGGTCTGCGGGAGCCCCAATCCCAGTCTATATGAAAAACACATTGAAATTTCCAGGAATATGTAACAGACTTTTATTTTTTTATATATTTCAAATAAAAGTGTTTTTTGTCTCCTTTTATATTTATGTCCTCATACATTTTTATCTTTCACCAGTCTATATGAAAAATGAATTTAAATTTCCAGGAACTTGTAACTTATTTAATATATTTCAGACTAAACTGTTTTTTTTTATTTCCTTTCATATTTGTGTCGTCATAAATTTTTATCTTCCACTATGCACAAATTGTATTTTGTTATATACTTTCAAAAAAAAAATGGGGCTCTAGAGACCACGCGTCATTTACTGCACGGATACCACATGTGCTTCATGCTGCTTGCCACATCTCCGCTGCGGTTTCCATCTGCCTCTGCTACTTTTTCCTATCCCAATTCAACCCGACAGAGACTACGCTGCCACACAACCTTGTTATCTAAATGTCTTCCATACTCCATTAAATAAATCACTTTTGGATTTTTATCATTGAAACATTTCTTCCACTAATCAAATAGTTTTTGTAATAACCTCTCTTCAATCATGCTATTCCATCACAAAAATAAAGAATAGTATTTTATTTGATGTACTCCTTACTTATTATCTAAATGTCTTCCATACTTCATTGAATAAATCACTTTTAGACTTCTATCATTGAAACATTTCTTCCACTAATCAATCAAGTAGTTTTTGTAATAACCTCTCTTCAATCATGCTATTCCATCACAGAAATAAATAACAATATTGTATTTGATGTACTCCTCACTCATTATCTAAATGTCTTCCATACTTCATTGAATAAATCACTTTTGGACTTTAATCATTGAAACATTTCTTCCACTAATCAAATAGTTTTTTAATAACCTCTCTTCAATCATGCTATTCCATCACAAAAATAAAGAATAGTACACAACGAAGGTCATGTTCCTCACCTTGTATTACTGGTATGGTATACAATATTAGATGCTCTTTCTACCTAGATTTTGAGCAATTTTTTTGTGTTCTAGTTTACACTTTATAGTTTATAGCTCAATATCTAATAAACACATAGGACATATACATACGTCCTTAAGTTATTATTGTGTGTACTTATCAATTTCATCATGTTTTTCTAATATTAACTTTCTATATATCTACATGCACACTCTATATCCATACTCTCTAGTTTCTTCCATGCACTTTACTTCTCACAAATTATTTAAATAGTTTCCTCAGTTTATTGAATAATGAATAAATTGCTTGACATTTTATTGTTGGAACCTTTCTTCCACCACTTGAGTTTAATTATAAAAAACAAGGTGTTGATCCTAACTTTGGCTTGGATAAATAGGTATCTTAGATGTTATTTCTACCTAGCATCATTTGTCATATTAAAGTACTTTTTATGTTTAACATTCATCTTAGATGATTATTTGCAGTAATTGACGAATGAATTAATCATAATTTTCTTATTAATATTTTAATAGAATCAATGCAACTCAAAATGGTTGAATACAATAGTTTTAATGGTAGAATCAATGCAACTCAAAATGGTAGAATATAATAGTCTTAATTGTTCCTTGTTCATAAAGATATAATTATTATGCATTCTATGAAGAATATTGAAGCATTCTAAAAAGAACATGAAGAAGTGCTCCACTAGCTTGGAAAATTGTTCCCAAAAAAATATGTCCCAAATCACATCAACCAGAATTACGCAACCTCGATCAATAGCATTTGGTGGTAGGAATCCTTTCACGGTGAATATTCATCACTAATGATGAAACATTCATGAGTTCTTTATCACCCTTTAGACATATTTTAATGCTAACAAGTTTAGTGATGCATATGAAATCTAACTTGTAACTATGAAGATGTCATTCCTTTTCAAGGCTTAGTGGGAAGTGCACATTCAACAATGTCAAGGGTGTGGTTAACCCATTAGTATATGGGGAAACTTTGTATAAGCAATGCACAACATGTTCTATCGATTGAAGTACCTAGAGGATTAGTTTATGAAGTGACAACAATTACACCAACACATTGATCAAGGATGATTTCACAAATGAGTTCCATACATCATGGAACAATGGGACATGAACAAGATGAAAATGAATGACATTCTCAAGTACTAAAACAATTTTCATTAGTGAATCAGATATTGGAATTATTGGTTGTAGATATACTTAAGGATGCATATAACTTCATGAAGAGATTAAGAAAAAGTAGAAGATCAAATAATGTTCCAACTCTATGGTGACCAACAATATAAATACAATGATTATGATAAATAGTTAAAGAAGAAGAAGACTATTTACAATTAAGAGAATATTTGCATAGCAGAACAAACACCCTATCTATGCAAAATGTAACACAAATAAAATTCAATAGTAACAAGACACAAGTAAGTGGTTGGTGTAACACACATAAGGCCTCTAATCACAACAACATTGAATGCCATTTATGCAAGGTTTTCTTTAAGACAACACTCCATCTACAACAATATAGCTTTAGAAAGTTATAATACATAAATATATGCATATAGTTTTAGACTCTCCTTTTCTTCTCTCTCTTGGATTACAATTTTTGAGAGGTCGAACTCACATAGTCATTCCACTACATGAGTTGAATCATATCATTTTCATAGTGTTTCAATCCTTACCAAATTTACAGTTCATTAATGTAGGTTCAATAATGTATATATTCACATTTACTAGTTTGTGATTTAATGTCTAATTCACATAGATAACTTATACATATATTCTTATCACAATTGGAGGTGGCAACATAGACGTGGTAATTGTGAAGTTTTTTAGCCAACATGGAGATGGTGTGATTTGAATGGGGTCCATGCTAGTCATTATGGCCATTTAGCTAGGAGAAATTGTACATATTGACATTAATCATGTTTAACTAGGATCAAGAAGAGCATGCTAGTCATTATGACCATTTAGCTAAGAAAAATTGTACATATTGACATTAATTATGTTTAACTAGGATAAAAAAAGAGCAAACAATTTAAGATAATGGTTTACATCTTGTTAGCATATTTCTTATTATGATTTAACAAAAATCTCAACTAAATTTAAATTTTAATGATTACTTTTAACAATGAGACACTATAAACTTGAATCCTTCTTCATATAAGTATGAGGTAATGATCAATATAATTTAATGTTAGTGAAAACATTACCCGAAAATCAATTACACTTATAGCTCTAGCTCTATACTCTTGTTATATATTGGCCTTTATTTATGTAATTATATTGGAGAAGGCTAATTTGGATAAATATTTATTTATTAAGTCGATAGACATACATTTATTGGAAATGATCATATTTAATGAGCTTTTAAACATGGGCTTAATGGACACGATTTCATATATTCCCAATATTCTTCATCGTCACAATAAATGAAGGGTTGTGATTTCAACCATTAACTTCATTGCATGACAAAACATGTCATTTGTCATTAA